>JAHWFO010085106.1:770710-788906 GCA_023313115.1 Rhysida immarginata
CCAACCTTCATTGTTTCCAACAAACGAAAAAATACTGATTGTTAAAATCCAACATGGAGACAATGAAGATTGGATTGTTGTTCGGACCCAGTTGGTCAGGTGACTTTTCCGCTTCGAGGCCTGTCTTTCTCGTTGGCTTCGCATGCCACACGATTGGTTTGCTGAACCTCTCTATTAGCGGGGTGTCTCTTAATAAATTGGTGATTCAATATAGATATCGATACTGCAGGATTTGTATTCAGCGTCAGGAACACTTTCAAAGGAAAGTCGGGCAATTTAACCTGGCTACAAATTTTAGATTTCGTCTGGCTGCGTTTCTGCATGGAATGCTGCGCTTGGAGCGTCCATGTTCTCCACCACTGCCGTGAATTGGTAAAACTAAATTCGAGAGTTGATATTGACTTTTTCTGCACAGTTGCAACAAGTAAATTGGCGAATCCAACAAGGCGGTGCAAGTTGACGAAACGGTTGTCATAAGATGAAAATACGAACTATGCAGATTAATGAAAACGACGAAGTGGGTTGTTGGAGGCGTGTGTAAGGAGGATGGACAGTATTGTATTATACCACCCACCCCCCAAAAAAATGAAACTTTAAACCGGGTAATGAAGAAGTTCCTTCAGAGTGGGTCAGTGGTTATTACAGACAAGTGGAAGAATTGCAAGACGTCCAAATAATCCACACATCCTTCAATCACATTTCAAATTTTGTGAACCTTCAAACCAAACTGGACAGCATACACAAAACACAGAAAGAATGTGCAGATACCATAACATAAGGCGAAATCTTCCAAACACTTGCCTGGCAAACTCAAACTTTCCTACCTAAACTGAGTGGCCAAAAAATTAGAGATACCCTCAAATATCGAATTGGACTACCTTTACCTCTATTCACAGCCGATATTCTTCTTAACAAAGACTCAACAACATGCTGATACCGTTCCAGAGGAATGTCCCCCCATGCTGACATAATGGTAGCTCTAAGTTGGGTCAGATTAGATGGTGGCTTTCCAAGCTTTGAAGTGATCTTTCATCTTCGTCCCACAAATGCTCAATAGGATTGAGGTCAGGGGACTGAGCTGGCCATAGAAGCAGACCAAACTCTGATTGCTGTTCCTCAAACCAATTTGTGACCGATCGAACACGGTGGCAAGGAGCATTGTCCTGGAGAAGTGACCATCTCCAGAAAGGGAACATCATAGCCATAGACGAGCACACGTGATCGGCAACGAGGTTGAGGTAAGCTGTGCTGTGCAAAGTTTTGTCCACACACACCAAGAAAACAATCTCCATACCAAATTTCCATCGCCAACATCCCGTTTCAATGGTCAAAATCTTATTTTTCGACAGGATAATGCAGCCATACATCGGGCAAAAGACACCTTGGTTTGGAAGAACATTGCATTACTTGAGTGCCCAGCATGTAGCCCCGATCTAAACCCAGTGGAGAACTTTTGGGATGGCTGGTTGACATGGTGTTACGGCAAAGCAAACCTCGCTGTAACAAAGGAAGTGTTTTTCGGCAACAGAGGGCGCCAGTAGTAAACGAAGCTAGACGGAAGGCGGGCAATTCGAATCGGACAAACAGAGGAGCCGAGGGTGGAAGGAAAAACAAGACGGGAGTCGAAAAGAAGAAGGGGAGAGCGACGGTTGGAGAGAGAGGAGAAAGATATGCTGCATGTCGCGATGAAACCGAACGGTTTGTTTCAAGAAGGGCTACTTCTATGAGAAACTCGACTGGAATAGCGAGTAATGGAGGAGCGACGGGAAGTAACGCCGTAGCGTCGGAAAACAGTAGACGGGAGCGAGTGAAGGAAAAACCTCGGCCACGCCATAAGCGCTACAAAGAAATTCCCTTGAATGGCAGGCCAGATATTCCGCCACAGCCTTCGCCAGCAGCCCCATTAAATTTCACGACCCGTTTGGAAGTGGATTTTTGGCGTCAGATATTCGTGGACGAGGAGGCTTCTCGAGTTTTCGTATTACAAAGCCAGCGTTGGACCGGAGCATTTCCACGAGGGCTATCTGCATTCACAATAGATAGCGTGGGTTATCTGCGTGTAGGCTATTGAAATCTCGTTGGTAAAACTGAGTACTGTATATGATTCCTATTAATAAATTTGTGACATGCTACGCGAGTTTAAAGTAGCCAAAGTTATTTCTTATTGTACATTGAGTGATAGTTAAAATTAAGAGCGTTGAAGAGAAGCTCATGAATAAGCTAAATCCACGAATGCTAGTGTTTCGTTTCTAGTGCTAAATGTAAATGCCTTTGACGGCTGTTTATTGAAGTGGCAGTTCAGTTTTAGAGTGAAGTTTGATTTTGTCTACAGAAAGTTTTCTCAGAGCTTTGAAAAATAGTGTGAGGTTTCAATTTATCAGTGATAATATGAAGTGTTGAGTGAATTTAAGGTGTTAAAATATAGGCTTAGATAACGAGCCCGAGTGTATTAGTCTTAATAGATATTTGGCAGAAGTAAGCATTTACCGTTATGGTTAAATTACAATTTAAAGCTTTTTAAGCGTATTAATTCAATTTTGCATGCCAGAGTTAGTAGTGACTTATCGACACGAACTGTTGAGCTTTATTTGCTGATATGCGTTATGCCAAGTTGTTAGCTAAGAGTTTCAGTAGTGAACGAGAAGAATTATAAGAATGGTTTTCATGAATGTATATGAATTATTTATTTGAATATGGAAGCATGTAATAATACGATTATTTTGATTAGCAATTAGAAGTATGCTATTATTATTAGCTGAATTATAGTATTTTAGGTGTTGGACTGTGGACTCATAACTATTGTAAATTTAAAGCCAAGTTTAAATTTGAAAGACTTTTTTTGGTAGTTTATGACTGAGTTAGGCTAGTGAGCCTTTGACAAATTAAAGTATGTTTATGTTTTGTAATCGCAGCGGAATTGAGAATATTACATAAGATTGTTATTAGATAAGTGGGTTTCTTTATAAGAAACGTTTTTCTGTTTTAATTATTACATTTATTTATCTCAATAAAATATTCAGTTGGTTCCCTGACTAAAATTGTTGGCTTGTGTCATTAGTTTACCCAGCATTTTCCGCACTTTCCACTGCGCATTCAATTGGAACGTGACACATGGTTTATGTACGTGGATTTTTCGCATCAACGACTAAACTGCGGTTTGTAATTCAGACAGCTTCAAGGAAAACTGAAGCAGAACGAAGAGATCATATGAAAAACTTGTTTTCTACAATGTCTAACAAGGGGACATTATGACCTCGGAATTTTAGTTTAATACGAGACTTCGTGTAGTTGTAGTGTACCTTTAGGATGTTAATATACTTAAATATTAAAGCGCACTATTCAGCCAATTTTGAAAAAAGACCGTTTAAAGTTTCGAGTACCATACATACGGGAAAGTTTTCCTCCTTGATTGTAAGTGATCCGATAGCTCAGACGGCAGTGTGGTTGCTACTCACAAGTCAAAGTGTGAGGTGGCGAGTTCGAATTCCAGTTGTGAAAATTTATTTTTTTTTTTACCCAAATAATTATTCAATACATTATATTTACAAATTTATTTGTGACAACCAACTTTTTCACAAAATTTTCCTTTTCTCAAAATTATTCTGCTTATTTTTATTGTTCCAAGTGTCTACGGAGTAATATAAGTAACGCAAGTATTTTCAGCAAAATAGCCTATTATGTATGGAAAGGGTAAAAAATTCATTTCATGCAAATAGCAATATAACACAGAAGTAATAATGTTAATCAATTAAATTAAAATGATATACATGAACCAGAATGATGATTGTCATAGAAGCATGGAAAACAAAAGATACCACGACAATTCGCACAACAAATAAATGAGGACTTTTTACAAGAACAAGGGGTTTTAAGAAAATCCATTGAAAAGCACACCTCGTTTACATTAACAAAGATTTCCCTTTCGAACCCGCCACTTCGAAAAATAAGATAAAATAGTTATTGCTTTTAAAATGTTGATTCTATACAAAATATTTTGCAGAAAATACTTTATTACTCCGTAGGCACTGTAATAATAAAAATAAGTATAATAATTTTGAGAAAAGGAAAATTTTGAACGCTTAATATATCTATTACTACAGTTTAAAGCTGGACCAGAAATCGGCATTGAGTTTTACTGTGTTTGTCTACGCAAACTTCAAACGTAAACGTACGATGAAGGCCATTATTTGCCAACCAAAGCAATGGCCGACAGGCTTTCAAATGGGGACGCGTTGGTGGCGCTGAAAGCAGCTCTTGAGCGATCTACTCATTTCATATCGTTGGGGTTGTTCCCCAACAAAAAATCTAGTGAATAATTCAGCCCTAATGAGCGTCGTAAATTAGTGTATAAAGGGCACTGAATAAGAATATGCTTAATAGTCAGCACTGCTCCACAGGAACACGATGGGGCTGGTTCTTTTTTTAATAAATGAACATGAGTAAGACGGCTGTGACCAATCCTTAACCGAGTTAACACAACATCTTCTCGCCTGATTGATAGACAGGGTACTTTCCATGGGGAAATGGCACGCTTTATCTCAAACAGTTTATTTACTGGGTTGAGAGGCCAAGACTCCTGCCACGAAAATACAAGTTTTTTGTAGATCACCGGGAACAGATGCTCGGAAATTGATAATTCAGAGACTGGTAAATATGTAATAGCATCTTTTGCCGCCTTATCAACCTGTTCATTTTTTGGGATACCCAAGTGGCTAAGGTTCCAAACAAAAATTCTACTACCTTGGGCTTCCAGAAAATAAAGTTATTCCTGTATTCTTTGCACAAAAGGATTGTCAGAATTGAATGATTCCAGTGATTGCAAAGCGCTTCTAGAACCAGCGAATATCCAAACATTAGCACCCGGATAATGAAAAGAATACTCCAGCGCTCTGGATATAGCTACCAATTCCGCTGAGAAGATGGTCGGCAATCGATAAGAAAAAACGGAGTGGTTTATAAGGAATGCACAGCCAACTCCCTCTTCTGACCTGGACCCGTCTGCGTAAATATGCATACCATCCGGGAGAGTTTCTAAAAAATCATTAAAAAACACCTTGATTTCTGCTTCCATAAAAGTCGCTTTTTTCCAGCGAACAATCTATAGTTTATAACTTGTTGCGGAACAATCCACTGAGGAACCTCTCTGATTTTTCGGGGATGCATGGCTGGGAATGAAAGACTTATACTCTCCATTATATATTGGAGCAAATTGTTGATACTTCTAACTGCAGAAAGGAGGAGTTTGGCACTTCTAAACCATAACGGTGGTTCAAAAGCATCGACGTAAAGACTCTTACCGGACTTGTACGAAAGGCTCCTGTGGCAATTCTTACGCCGAGATTGAGGACGGGATCCAGCATCTTCAACGCACTCTTAGAGGCTGATGCATAAACAATGCTTCCATAGTCTACTTTGGATCTAACTATGGAGCCGTATAGAAATAATACAATCTCTGACAATTAAGTTCGGTGAATGAGTTCACACAACAGAATGCAAAACAGATAGAGACACATTTACTTTATTGTCCTTCGATACAATTTTGGGATCGGGTGTGTAAGTCCTGGAAGCTCCTTAGGGATGGCTTTAAGTTCGTGTCAAATTTGCTTGAATGTCTGGAATGTCCGCAAATCTGTGTCCCTTTAAGGCCCGTTTCAGGCGTGGGAACAAGAAAAAGTCTGCCGGTGCCAAGTCTGGTGAATAAGGTGGATGAGCTATGGATACGACCCCTTTGTTGGCCAGAAACTGTTGCACGATTACGGCAGTGTTCCTCTTTAATCCATTATCCACAGTTACGTGCGCACGCTACACCTTCAACTGAAGAAACGAGCATCTGCTAAACCATTGCACGCACAAACGTGACCTTTCTGAACTTGCTTAAAC
Organism: Rhysida immarginata; assembly: GCA_023313115.1. Classification (NCBI taxonomy): domain Eukaryota; kingdom Metazoa; phylum Arthropoda; class Chilopoda; order Scolopendromorpha; family Scolopendridae; genus Rhysida; species Rhysida immarginata. The sequence continues at coordinate 776,591 of JAHWFO010085106.1, forward strand.
AATGACTGGGCTTGTATTCACATTCATTGTTACTCGCGTAAAGCTCGCACAGATTAGGGTGTGACGTCATTCACCGAACTTAATTGTCAGAGGTTGTAGCATCTTCCTGTCAGCGCTCCAATTGGTAGCGGAAACGGAACGCAACACATTCATAGCTTGTAAACATCTCGATTTTAAATTACGAAGATGTGGTAGCCATGATAGTCTTTTATCAGAAGTCAAACCCAGGAATTTATGAGAATCCACCACTGAAATAGTGTTTTCGTAAAGTGTATGGTTCGGGTCAGGATGGAGACCTCTCAAAAAACAGAAGTGAACGGCCCTTGTTTTCTGAGAGGAGAATTTAAAGCCAACATCGTTACACCACAAAACAAGTTTATTAATGGCTAATTGTAGTTGCCGTTCAATAGAGCACTTTGAGGACCCTCGATAGTAAATGGCAATGTCGTCCACGTATAAGGAATAATTAACAATAAGAGGGAGGTGTAAACAAGCCTCGCTGAGAGAGAGGACGGAAAAGAGAAGGAAGAGAGATTTTGGCTCATCGATGAATGGCAGTGAAACCCAAGGAGCTCCGCGAAAACGACAGTACGGCCGGCGGAGGCCTGCGATGAGAATAAAGCAGCAAGAGAGGCGTGAGGAGATTTCCCGCCACGAACAAGCGCCGAAGCCGAACTGAACACCGAGAGAGAAGAAGCTTTTCACTATGGCGACGCTTGGTGGGATAGACTCCAGCTAATCGTCAGTGGAGTTGCCGAGGAGCTTTCTCAACTAGTTTCGTCGGAGACGAACAAAACCGGCCGACACGATCATAATAGTTTATTTGCCTCGTACGTAGCTGACAGCGTCCAGGAAAGCAGCGGCGTGAGAAATTGCGACGAGTCGACTTCCCCGAACAAGGCTTCTTATTCTTGATGTCGGGCGAGCGGAAAGTGCACTTGGCCTGCTAGATCTGGGTGCCATTCCATGTTTATCTTGATTTTCGAGAATTTGTTAAAAGCTGATTTGGAACGTCCAATTTCTTTCGCAATTTCAGATCCAGTCTTTCCGCATCCCCTAAGAGCAACAATTTGCCCTCTTTCATACTCTGAAAGATGTTGCCCTTTTAGCATCTTGTATATTGGTGTTATATTACACAAACAGTGTGGTAAATGCTCTCGTATGACGTTGCTGTGTACTTTCATCACCTTAAATAATCCTTTCAACTAATAAAAAATATGCAAGAAAGTAGACGACACTAAACTTTTTTCCACCTTGCAAGAGGGTAGGTTGGCATAATGGTTAATATGCATTTGATTCCTTATTCGTTGTTAAATGCTCCTGGAAACAACGTTTTGTTATCTAATTCACGTCTATAAAAAAGCAACAAAATCAGCATGGATTTGCTACATTTATTTGCATTTTCATCCCGGCTCTATAGGGCAGGTGCAACCACGTGATCAAACGTCACTAAACTCCGCGTGTTCTAAACAAGTTTTTTAGAAATAGGAGTCTAAATTGTGCAGTGCAATTTGAAACTAATGAATGTGCTTTTTGAGTTCGTCAGAATATATTTAATGAACATTCATGACCGGAATAAGCTAGTTAGCCTGCAGCACTGGATGAGTGCTGGGCTTCTCAGTAATTAATTTTTATCAGTAATATCGCAACGTTACTATGCTAATATCATTGGTTTAACGCTCGTATTAAAAGATGACCAAAAATTATGTAAATATTTAATGCCACGGTGCCCGAAGCACGTGCTACTACGTGAATCCACCCTGCGAACAATGTCATTCTCCCCAATTTTCATTAAAAGAGGAAGGTTTTTGGCCTGAACTACACAATAACAAACGAGTAGGTTTATGTAAATATTGTCCCACATTTTCCAGTCCCAACAAACTGACAGTGAGCAGGAGAATCCAAATGCATGCCTGATATACAATGATTTGAGCAAATCTCGTATTGTTGCACTTTGCTAAATCGAAATTTTTATCGCTGGAGAGCACGAATCTATACCATTTGGAGGTTTTGATTTTCAATGGTTCGTCTTTCATTTACAGCGGGAAATCGGTAAAAAAATAACCCTTCTTTCACACTTATTTCCGCAGTCAAAATAACTGGGCAAAAATTAACCATTTTGTAACTATGATCGTAGATGCTTTCTACATTCAGCAATGGGTGATAAGTGAATGGAGTTTGTTGGTCCTCCAGCGAGAAAACCGTCCCAGCATGCAATGCGCCTGACATCAGAGCAATGAACCTGCCCTATACTTTTTCCAGCACCTTATTTGGATGTTATCAGCATTGGAAAAAACCAGCAAAACGTAAGAGGAGCCAATTATATATTACAGTTTTTGAGGCGGGATATGACTTCTAATTTGATATTATGGGGCCATATTTCACATTTGAGAACACAGTTCATACGACAGCTTTGATTAACTGTATCATGTTGGTTTTGCGCAGTCTGCAAGCAGCTCAATTTAATGTTATGGCCCTTATTTGTGATGGAGCACCTACGAACCAGTCTGTCAATAAACTTCTCTGGATGCTCAAGATCCACTCTGCTGCACTTGGATGACAGAAAACGGTCTGGATTTCCAAGTAAAGACTTGGTTTAAGTTTCCTTTTAAAAATGATAGACCTACAATGTGCACAGGATTGTTTGTCCTTCTCACCAAGTATGTATAGAGTTTTGCAGTCGTTTTTAATCTGATATTGACAAATACTATGCGTTCTTGTTTTCACTCATTTATAATATATGACATGTAATTGAAATTCATGGTGTCAGCTTTGCACTCATCGAGATGTGACGACACAAAAAATTTTCACCAAAAATGGGACATGTTTCGGTTGGCAACGAATTAAAGATCTCTACAGGCGGGAACAAGAAAGAGCAAAACACGAAGTTCTGCGTTTTGTCCGAAGATGACGCAAATCGTATGTGGAACGTGACGCGTGGACACGATTGAATGTTACGCCTTCTAGAATAATGCAAGTGTAATATAACCATGTTTATAAACTTACTTAGTTTTGCTTAAAACATAATTACAATTTCTGCAAGAAGAGGTGCTTCAAGAATTATTCGCTTATGCGAATCCAGCCAATCGAATATTTCCAGATGATTTTCTAAATATCTGGAACACTTATGAAAATTTTTTTGTCCTGAATTTAATTTTTGAGGTGTTATTATCTAAAAAATCTGTACGAAGAATGGACGATGCAGCCATAGTCAATACTGAGAAAGGGAAAAGTTTTTTGGGTTTTTTTTTTTTCATGTGGGCAGAGCAAACTTTCGGTATATAATTGCTAAACGTAAATTACTATGAACCATATAAATCAATTTGAATTAATTATTGATATTATTTTCATTCCTGATATAATAGATCCATCAGAACCTCCATCCAAAGAATAGAAACGCTTTTTGTCATGGCAGGTGAAATATTATTCAATGATTACTTTTAATGTCAATTTATACAGATCTAGATTTTTTTTTTTCACGGACATGGGATTTATTACGAATATGTGTTTGTGAATTTTTAAACTTTGCCACTAAATATCTGAAAGAATATGATGATAAAGGGTATTTCTTAATTCCTATCAGAATAAATGGAAGCTCTGTTGAGACTATTTTTCTATAAATTATTCGATCGCACATAAATCACTCCTTATGAAAACGAAATGTCACAAGTCCGGTCAAAATTATCGTGATCAAGAATTAAATTAATAGAAGAAAATGGTAATTGAAAAAAATTGCCTTACATAAATATATTTTCAAATTTTCTGAATATTTTAATTTTAATACAATATATAAAAACTATATATTTTCACGGATTTTCTTTTAACCTCACAAATTCTGAATGACATTATTAGTTCTTAACCCAATTATTGTTAATTATATACAATATCTGCGTTTTTAACACGTTGTAAACCTTTTTTCTTTATGTAGTTTCATCTTCATATATCGGTTCTGGCATCCTCACGAGCGTCAACTTCTAGATGTGAAGAAGAGAGTCTTCTGAATTTTTGCGTTCTATTTTTAATTATTGTTAAAGTTTTGTTTTGCAATTTTCTATAAATTATTATAATTTTTACTGAATGTTCATTGGAATGTTAGAAATCTATTTATAAAATAAACATTACTTCCATTATAAAACAAAAACAATTAATATTTCATATAATTCAATTTTACGTCGCAAGAAATCCATGAAAGGACAGTTTCGATGCCACCCGATGTTATTACGCCGAAGCGATATGCGTTATTATAAGGCTAGGGTCACACTGGCGTAAATCGCCGCGTAAATACGCCGACGTAACGACGCCAGTGATGTCACTTCCGGTAAATAGCATGGTGCCGCGCTTGGCGACGTCGTTACGTCGGCGTATTTACGTGGAGTTTTACGCTAGTGTGACCCAGGCCTTAAACGTTATCAGAAAAATTTATCGATTCATTCACGAATTCCATATCTTGTAACAGTGGTTTTCAGATTCCCACAGACAACCTAATAATATAGTAGAATGAACCTGACCACAGACAAAATAAATATAGGTTCTCCTTTAGAAATAAATTGAAAATTTTTCTTTTGTGCTAATTACTATCTATTATAGATTGGTATGTTATGTTTTTTTTCAGATATTACTCAATCTGTTTATATATGTTACTGCGAAACACCGAAATTAGTGAGTGTCAACATTCTCCGGCGAATGTCAGTACATACCAAACACGATGTACTGATAATCTTACACATTCGGACTTTCGCCGGCAGATGTCGACAAACAAGCTTGAGCTCTGGTGAATGTCGGATCTGAACTGAATTATCTCATCGTTCTTGGATTCTGAACGAAGTGTGTTGTGTTGCTGTTTTACATCTGAATTATCAAGGTGTTGTTTTTCCGATTTACGTCTGAATTACACTGGCCAACAAAATAAAAAGTTTTTTCATACCTCCAAAACAATTGTGGGTGCTTTTGATGTAAAATGATGCGCTGATTCCGAAAATGCCCACATTATTTTTCTGTTACGTCTAGATGTAAAGATATAATGGAATGTTTATATTACATGACACTAATCTTACTATGCAGGGTGTCCAAAAAGAACCCCTATTTTTAATGGTATATTCAGATTGTACACAATATTCGAGAAATGATTTATTCTTGGTCTTTTTACAATTGATCCAATCGTTTAGGAGATAGAGGCCTGAAAGTGTGGAACTTTTAAAGTTTTGAACCTAATTTTACCGATGAAGACAAAGAGAGAGTGGGTCTTGCAGACGACATTCCTATTCTACTTTTTGATGATCTTTAAGAATCCGAAGTCAGAATTTCAAAAATCCAATATTTTTCAATACACACTCAGACTCTGCCTCCATAGGACTGCTACCCACCCCCCCCCCAAGACTTTGAATTTTTGAAATTCTGACTTCGGATTCTTAAAGACCATCAAAAAGTAGAATAGGAATGTCGTCTGCAAGACCCATTCTCTATCTCTTTGTCTTCATCGATAAAATTGGGTTCAAAACTTTAAAAGTTCCACACTTTCAGTCCTCTCTCTCTCCTAATAACAAGGAATTGTGATGTGATAGGAAGTTTAAATTATCAAATTCGTTTTTTAGGATATAAAATACTTCAGAAAAACCCTTGAACGTCCCGGAAGTAAAAATCGTGTTGGGTAGGGTTATCAAGGATTATCAAGGTGAGTTGTGTTGTTGATTTTCGTCAGAATCTCGTAGAGTTTCGAAGAATCTCACAATATGCTTGAAACATATGCTAATGTGTTTTTTTTTTTATCGGATAGGCCTACTCTAATGATGGCTAGTGCAGTAGACCAAGAAATTTCTTTGAAAAATTACATGCATTAATAATACTATAAACTGGAGATAAGCCTACCAAGCATCAGGTACAGATTTTTCTTTCGAAAAATGCAAGGAAAATGTCTGCGACCTGGGAAAAATTACATGCATTAATTGCAAGTAAACGAGAAGACAATTGTTTTTATTTCTCTCAAGAAAGATACTCTAAAGTACTTTCAGAAGTTAGTTCTCCTAAAACTAAGTGAAATACAGCATTGGATTAATTGGATTTTAGACGTTTAAAACGCTTCGACATTTAAAAAATTTGATTGAAGAAAAGTTGATTGTTACATTAAAACCTGGAGAAACGAATATCCAGTACTATGTTACCAATGACGAATTGTTCAATATACTTTTCGAAACTCACATTAGAACAGGCCATGGAGGAAAAACACGTATGCTTAATATTCACGATACTTTTCGAAACTCACATTAGAAAGCTACTGTGCTTTACTCACGGATAATTAATACCATTGTGTTAATCTCAAATGGACTGGTGTATGTCAAAAAACAGTACATCACATTACTCCAGAGAGGAATAACAGTTTTGGTACGATATTAATTAAAAAAGTATGAAAAAAATACATAAATTTAAAATTAATAAAGGATTTTATTTTTCGATCGAAAAGTTTTTATAAATGATAATTTAAAAATGATTGCAACAATTTTATATAAAAAAAGAAACAAAAAGATTAATTGCATTTATGAGTTTATCATTAAGTTCATACATAACTTCGCTGCCCAAATTCTGCGTCGCTCGTCTCTAAGAAAGCAGTTTTTCCCGCTGTTTGAAAACCTATTGCAGCACAATTAGGCATTACGCCTATAGTTTCATAAACGTTTTATAATTCGGAAGAAAATTACAACTGGCGATGACTAAATACTGCTGCATTGCATCATGCAAGCATTGACATCGCATGGCATCTGCTAGCACAGTTAGCACATAATGGCGTCCATAAGTCACGTGCTGGCTCTAACCAATCGTTTTTGACTGCGCAGTTGTATCTCTTATACATACAAGATCTCTAGTTTCCATTGATGCAGGTACGTATCTGCGGAAGAAACGGAAACTTCGCGCGGGCACTCCGAAAACTTCAAAGAATGCATATCTCAAGTTTCGGATTCGTACCATTGTTGGGGACGGAGAAAAAATTGTGATGCATTACTTTCTGGGCTACCCTCGTAATTCTCTATAAATAACAAATTTCCACCCTTTCAGTAGAAAGAATGGATATCGTGCCCACTCCCCTTACACACGTCCTGGCTACAACCATGCATGAAGATAGGTAGACGGCGATTAACTTCTAGAAATGGGGATAAAATTATGAAATTTTAGGGTGATACAAATTAACTGAGCATCAGTGTATTTTTAAACTCCTAATTTATTTATAGAAATGTTACTTTTATTGCAATAGACAACCTTTGAGGAGGTTATATCGAAGCCGGCAGTGAAACTTATATCATTCGAGACCTTAAAAACCATAGGTTTGGAATCAAACGTAAACACTGAGCATGTATTTCAAACTTGGACGAAAAAAAATGATACATGCTAGAATGCAGGAATTTTTATATTTGCAATCCGCAAGGAGGATTAACTTTAAGAGACAAAGTGTACGCATGCAGTCAAGGGAAAAAGTAAATCAAGAAAGATAGCAGTTACCGTCAAAAGTACAAGTTAACAATTAGGAAATAGATTTATTATATAATATTGGAAAGGGTTATAGTCTGGATAACTTTTACGAAGTTATAAGGAATAAATTTTCGTATGTAAAGCAATTACAATCATCTTTTTATGTAATTTATTTTATAGATGTGCCAGAAGAAAATATTTCCGATAAGCAAACGACAATAAAAAGTGGCTACAATAATAAACGACTTCGTTTTTCGGTTTATGCTTACGAATAATTAATAAGAATGTATGAATAAGTAAATAAATAATTAATAAAGCTAACACTCAAAATCTTTAATGTAAATATATAGTAACTGTTAATTAATTTTATAGATATGCTAATTATACACTAGTTTATACTAATATTAAGTTTATAAAATTTATTATCTATAAAGCAAATGTCATAAACCTCTATTTTCCCCATAGGTGCAGCTTGACATAGGGGACAAAACCCCCAGAGTAAAAGCATGAAAGAGGACAATCTCGAAATGAAGCCTCATTTTAGATCATTTTTTTATATTTTTTCGATCAATTTTATTCAAGTTATCCGAAAAATTACTAAAGTTTTTTCCTTGTATTGCGGGGGAGGGGTACTTTTATAAAATGTTTTCTAAGATTAATTTACTAAATAAATTTCTTTAAAATATAGTTAATTGTTCTTATTATGGGAACTCTGCGTACATTCGGGATAATTTTATATTTTGCCACAGTTAATGTGACATTGCCACTCGGAATACAGGGCGAGTCTGAAACCCTGTCACAAACTTCGCTTGCGTACTCCCCATGGCCAAATAAGAAACTAATGTCCTATCAACCGTTAATGAGGAAAATGGCGTCCAAACATGGGTGCCCCTGTAAGATTGGCTGACGAGTGGGTCACGCAAATTGTCGATATTGGTCCCTGTGCAGAAGGCATTGACGGTCGATATCCGGTCCCGCGGATTAGAGGGAAGCTATGTTAATCAACACTGACACCCTTGAGGAACGTTACATTTCTCCTGGGTGTACCACATGTTCAGATACACGACCATTCATGTAGTGTACAGACACGTTGTTTTGTACTGTGAAATATGAGCCTGAGCAGGGTGACTATACCTTTCATGAACTTGCGGATATGCATTTGTGTTACGGACGTGCGAATGGAAATGCTCACGAAGCCCGGCGTTTGTATGACAATTACTCAACGGCAACTACCATGCAGCAGAACTTTTTCTCGTATTGAGCAAACATGGGCGTATGAATCAATTAAATTCCGTCAGAGTATTCTTTACCTAACAAAATCTTTGGAAGCGATTATTATACCGCCATATACGACCAAAGTAAATAAGAAATATAGAGGATGTCAAAAAAGTCTGGTAACATGACATATCTCAAAGCTGCTAGATAGGCCAGATCTGATGAGTGTCGTTTATAGTTAATAGCGGGGTGGGGAATTCATTGCCACACTCAAATTTGACTTTGACCCCCAAATTTAAGGTCATCATTTGCTAACTCGAAAACTATTAAAGATAAAGAAAAATTTCCGACTGCTACCCTGTAGAGCAATACCACATTAGTCTAAAAACAATTTTTAATCACACCCTTCCCCTTGAAAGATTTTGAGAAAATGTGTGAGAAAGAGTCACTCAAAGTCAGGTTGGGCTGGCCATGTTGGCTGAGGTTTCTAACACATTGCAATGAATTCCCCACCCCCTGTTACCTATAAACCACATTCGTCAGATCTCTCCTATCTGGCAGCTTTGAGATATCTGCCATGTTACCAGACTTTTTGGACACCCTGTATAATCGTTACTGTTTACCGTCTACCTTCAGGTCGCGTACCTACGTTTAGTATCTTTATCACTGACTGATCCGTTTATGCTGAATAATTCATCAGTACTTCTGGGCGACTTTATTATTAATTTTGATAAACCACTTTCACAAGTAAATCATATTATGGACCCAATCATATGTGCAAGCTAATTACCTTGTTCTCTTATGCCCATTATTCATTACGATTCCATACACATTCAGCAACAGATATGTGCTTTTCGAATTTGGCTTCACCTTTATATAGCGATGCATTAGAGGTTTCAATATCAGGTCATTTTCCGCTGTTCATAATATTCAATAAGCCCAACGCAAATCTGTACAAACCTCTTGAGATTATACAACAACAAATAGTTACTTCCCACCGTATTGCTGTATACGACTCTTTCCTGCAATTAACAGATTGGTCTTTACTTTTATTTGAACAGCTAGATACTGAACTTGTATTCTCCACTTTCCTTAAGCACTTACAGTTTGGATATCAGCGATATTTTACCTATGTCTAAACGAAAACTGAAGCAACATGAACCTAAATGTAAACCATGGATGTCCTAACAATTGAAGCCCTTAGTGCAAAAAGAGGTAAATGTTTCTGATGACTGAAGGACTTGTAAACTTTATATTCCACGCTTTAAAACTTATGCAGGAAAAGCCACAACTCCAATACAAGCTGCGTTGACAAAGGCTCTCAGCTTTACTTTAGGTGAAAAGATGCACAAGTCCCATCAACCAATCAGCGTGTGCGTGAAGTGCTGAATTCAGACCGGGTGAGGCCAGCCATCGCCAGAAATTGGAAAATGCATCACGACAATGCACCCAGCCACACTTGCTACAAGGTGACCGACTACCTGATGCAAAATGGTGTCGCGACGATTCCCCAAACCCCTGCAGTCCCGATTTGGCCCTAGCAGACGTTTTCCTATTCCCAAAAGTGAAATCCTACCTCAATGACACAACCATGGGACCCAAAGTGCTGTCACAGAAGCTTGCAAGTGTACTCTTAAGGACCTTCTGGAATCCGCCTACCAGGGAGCCTTCGATTCGTGAAAAAGCCGCTGGAAAGTGTGTCGATGCTCAAGGGATGTACTTTGAAGAATTTTAAGGTTTTGTAGCAATATCTAAATCTATTTTTCCGAAACTTTTCCCGAAAATTTTTTTACTCGCCCTGTATGCAACTCAGTAATTACCAGTATCATTGATTATTTATTATACTCATTCATGATACGTCGTTACGAATTGTTTGATATACAGGGCGCATCAGAAAGGTTCATCACATTTCAAAAATCTATATTTTAAAAAAAATGAAGATACAGAGAATGGCGACATATTGAAATGTTTGTAATAATCTTAAGTTTGGTTTATAAGTGTTCGATGTGTTCTCTTCTTGCTACACGGCACGCATCTAGCCGATAATAAAATTCCTCCCATACCTGCTGAAGCATATCTGGAGTCGCTTCACGAATGGCGGATTTTAGCCCTTTAAGATTTGCCGGAAAAAGTGGCAAAAAAACACGGTCTTTTACATATCCCACAAGAAGCAGTCACAAACAGCGAGGTCTGGGGATCAAGGTAGCCACGAAAAGGCTTTGTGTTGCGCGTTCGCCATATTGACTGTAACTGAGGGGACCTTCCTACGTCCTCCAGATGCACCCTAGAGATCTCAACCAGCATTGAACAAAAACTTGACGTTCCCCTCTTTCAAAGAATGTGCGGTTCATTGACCAGCGACCAACGGTTGCCGAGCTATTTACGATTGAAATGTGATAAACCTTTGTTACACCCTGTATTACATGTTATATGGTAGCATTGAAAAGTTTTAAGGGAGTATCCTAATGATACCAGTAGGGCACATGGTATTGTACCTATGCTAACAATCTCACCTTCGAACGTGCTGTGTCCCGTATTTATCAATTGGTGAAAAAAGAACATGAAAAAGTTCAGTTTATTTTCAAGTTACGATACAAAATAATAGGCTCCCTATAAATAAAGAAGTCATTTTGGCTTAGGGAATCGGCACAGATCTGACCATTCTATAATAGTCTACCACGTGCATCCTGCATGCGCACCATCCTAGCAATGTATAAAGCACGCGAAGAGCCGAAACGAAGTTCACAGCACGCGTTTTCTCCAATGCGAGGATGATTAGTCGCGATTCATTACGCCCACTCTTCACATTATTAGAATTGTCTACGGATGGACACCTGGACAAACCGATCACAAAAACTTTTCTACATGAATGTGCTAAAAACGCAACGGCAAACAATGGCACGGTAACAGTTTCCAATTTTTCCGAGTAGTGGGCCTAAACTGCCTAAACTTCATAGTAATGTAGATCTTGTCTAGAGGAACCTGGATACTGAATTTCACGCCTTTACGTAACTAAATAGCGCACAGATATGTTTCCCTCTCTGAACCCCACCCCCCTATTTCCAAGATTAACAGTGAAAATTAACCAAAAATTGCATGTGCCCTATTTTTCAGAACTCGTGTGGTTATATTCAGTATTACTCTTTCTATCAAACTGGGATCATTACTGAAGTCTGAATAGTGTACGTTTTTGCTAACATGTAGATTTATGTGATGGTAGTTTGAATTCCAACAAATTATGGTTAATTTCTACCAAAATCGCAAGCTGCTCAATTCAATTGTTGCTCCTGCGTTTTTTTCCTCCTTTCAAATTCAATTGTTGGGTGATTTTACTGTTGCGTTTTCAAGCTGGCAGCCAGAGACAATTGCAAAAGGAGACTTGGCATTAGCTTATGCTTCCTGCTATGTTTTTGTTTGGTTTACTTTCCTGTTGGCAAAGTCATCTGCACAGAGTCGCCATCTGTGGAGTAGTTTCTGAAAGAAAACTTCAATATTTGAAATTCAAAAAATCAAAAACCAAAAAGACGCAAGAACTGCAATTTCCTCCACAAACCAAAAAACAAAAAAAGCTGATTTCCAAAAACCCAAGTATTTTCAAAGAAAAAACAACCTTTTTTTCAATTTGAACATCCAAAAAAAAAAA
>JAHWFO010085106.1:789306-816619 GCA_023313115.1 Rhysida immarginata
TTTTTTTTTTTGGACTTTGATTGTTTGCCAATAAAATTCTGAAATTTCTAAAAAAAAAAATGATGTTTTGTCATGCTTCAGTCCGAGTGCTGTTAGCACCCCCCTGCATGCAATCCCCCCCAAAAAATTGATGTCTTTTGGGGCACAAGAGTGCTCTTGGAAACAGTGATTTTTCCAACCACAGTTATTTACCGCCCACAGTGATTCACTGCCCAGTTATTTACTACCGACACTAATTTACTGCCCACAGATAGTAGAGAAACGAATTAGTCTTGCCACGGTACTGTTCGAGCACTGTTGGCACCCCCCCTGCATGCAACAACCAGGGGATACATATGTCTCTAGGGCGCGTAAGCGCTCTCGGAAACAGTGATTTGCCACCTACAGTCATTTACCGCCCACACTAATTTACACAGGGTAATTCAGAAAGGTTGGTCAATAATAAAACATTTCTGTGGCCACTAAAAAATGCGGAACATTACCCTCCTGCAACCGGCCGCTTGTTTAGAAAACGTCCGAGACTTTTCTGACTTATTTATTTTGTATTTTTTTTTTTTTTTTTTGCTCGGAGTGAATTTTTTTTTTAAAGACTGGGGGGCTGCGCCCCCCAGACCCCCCCTCTAACGAACTGATATATATCCCAACCTGTTTGGTTGCAGGGGGCAGTTGGTTTCCCCCCAGCCGGTTACAGGTTTCGCGACAATTCAGTTAGAAAAGTCTCGGACATTTTAGAAACAAGCCAACCAGCCGAGGGGAAAACAACTGCCCCCTGCAACCAATTTGCAAAGGGGTACGTTTATAATTCGACGTCGCCGCGGGCAGGGGACGCCGGAGCGGAGCGATGGCGTCCGCGTACTAGAATTGCACAAGTGGAGGATGGCGTCCCATGAAACCACATTTTCTGAGCAACTGACTTTCTGACCAATCATAGCTTGGTGCTCAGAAAACGTGCAGTGAATCGTCGGTGACTCGAAAAATGAAGCTGAAAGTGAGTGAGGGAGGCTAAAAAGAACTTCAAGTGAAAAGTCTTATTCTCCAGTCATTTTTTTGAGCGTTCTCGTGTTGGGTTAGGTTAACTGAGGTTGGGTTAACTTAGGTTTAACCGTCAAATGAGTTCCCGCAACTAAATAGCAACCATTTCTGCAACCACTAAAAAATACGAAACATTAGCCTCCTGTAACCGGCCGAGGGGGAACCAACTGCCCCCTGTAACCAATTTGCAAAGGGGTACGTTTACAATTCGACGTCGCCGCGAGCGAAAGCGAGGGAGCGTGCGCCGCGGGCAGGGGGCGCTGGAGCGGAGCGTTAGCGGAGCGATGGCGTCCGCGTACTAGTATTGTACAAGTGGAGGATGGCGTCCGCGATGTTGCCTGCATAAATGCAGTTTTCATTTCTTGATGTCTACTGCTTTTCGTTTGCCAAACAATGAAAACAATTTCATTCATACGTGGGAAGAACAGTTGAAAACGTAATCTGTGCATTGGAGAGGCAACAACGGAGCTCCTCGTTGTTTGTCGCTGCATCGACGAAACCAATGATATTCTGATTGGGGGAGAGCCGACGAAACAAACTGGGAGCCCCTCGTGGGGGGTATGTTTGTTTGATGAAATTTTGCTCGTGTCTATTGCCATAAAAGTGAAAATGCACGATTGTCTTTTAAATCCACTCTGTGTTAAAAAGCTGGATTGGAAAAAACAAATTGTTGCTTTTCTCATTGGCAAAAGCACATTGAACTCTACTTATCTCAGCTTTGTTTTGTTAAAAAGGACGGTTCGCCTGCTGCGCACCTTCCACGCAGGTGATGTCGCAAGCCCAGAAGCAATGCCAGTGTTTTTGAGAGGAATCCGCCGATTGGGGTTACCTTCTTGTTTTCAACCTTCCTGCAATACACTTCATAGACGCGGGTGTTCACCTATGTTTTCCAGTTGTTCCGGCCGAGGGGGTGAGGGGGTGGAAGGGGGATAAAAAGAAGCAGCGTCTGCAAGAAGAAAGAAAAAAAATTTTGGTGGCAAAAATTTTTGCACCCCTCCTTTATTTTGAAACCGCCCATACTTTCGGCCCCCCCTACAACTTTTAGACCGCCCACACTTTTAGTTTGCCCCCCAAAAAAACAAGCCCCTGTAGATGGCGACGCTGTACAGTGCTTAACTGCTTCCAGCATGAAAACGCAACAGTAAAACCACTCAACAATTGAATTTGAAAGGAGGAAAAAACGCAGGAGCAACAATTGAATTGAGCGGCTTGCGATTTTGGTCAGATAGTAGAAATTAACCATGGTTAATGTTAACTATCTGCACATCGCGCGATGACTGAATCCGCAAACTGAAAACGGTTGCGACACGACGCGCCATCTGTTGAGAGTGAGATTATCCAAGGAAACTTTTAACTCCCTTTCTCCCTGCGGGCGGTAAATCGCTGTGAGCGATAAATCACTTTTCGCAGTAAATCACTGCGGACAGTAAATCAATGTGAGCGGTAAATCACCATGGGCGTAAAAACTTAACTACCTTAAGAAGAAATTACCAATTACCGTCCAAAAAAAATTAAGAACATAAAACGGGAGTCATCAGACGTAAAGACAATTCAGGGATGGTTTGGTAAGCTTTTAGCCACAGGTAGTGCAAACCGACAGTCTGGCTCGGGCAAGATACCACATTTGAAGAAACTCTGGACGAAATCAGGAAGACCTTCACTAGAACCCTAACAGTTAGTTCGTAGCAGGTCAGGAGAGCCCAGACAGAAGTGCAAACATGGACAATACAAAACTTTTTGAATTACATACAAAACAAATTAACATTTGAAATCAGGGAAGTTTCATGTGGGCACCCTGTACTTTATATCGCAAAACATACACATATATTTTCTATTATTACTTACAATGTCTTCACTAAAGTCGCTTTCTTTGTCACCGGCATGAAAATCGTTCAGCTCCAGACGTTGCATATTATCTAGCGCGTTCTCATTAACCAAACGAAATAAGATATCGTGCTAAATACAAACAACGATTGAATGTGTAATTTGGTGTTCTATGAGTCGCTACATTCAAACAAAAGAGCACGTAACTAATCAAACAATGCCAATAGATGAGCGTGCGTATCTATTATTGTTTCTTCAATTTGCTATCGCTATCACATATGATTATACTCAAAGCAAATCACGTTCAAATTAAATCAAAAATTAGTTTATAACAAAACAACATCATAGGTCGGTGATAAAATTGTAGTTAGTCAAAATAATTTTCGCTCAGTCATTTGTGCCGTATACACAAATAAGATAAATCACAAGGCAGAGAGTAATAAGAGGAAAAGGGTTTTTTCAAACCAAGCTTTTATAATGTTTTATTTGGTGGCAACAAAAAAAGCTTAATTTTCCAACAATAAACAATAGATACATTTAACTCTCGCCATAAGGAATTGTTCAATTGTCTCAACAAACAATTCGTAGTAATGAATTAGTACCATTAGAACACGAACCAATGAAGCGATTTGAAAAATGTTTTATTTAACATAAATTGTCATCGATTTTGTGTGTGTGTGTGTGTCACGTTTCAGCTCCCTAGCTTGTCGGGAATTTGGTTTAATATTGATTACAAGATTTGACCTAAACAAACTAACATTGCAAGTTTAATAAAAGCTTTTAAAAAATAACCATAAGCCACAAAAATAAATGACAAAATAAACATAATAAAAACAGATAAACATATACGAAACATAGAAAACCCCACACGTCATGCTTAATACTCGTAGATATCAGTAACCCACTTGGGATCTAAAAACAAGAAACAAACATTCAAAACAGCTAAACCGAAATTTTAAAAAAAAGTTAAAAAATCTCAGCAATCCAAACATTTTAAAATCAACAAAAAAATTTAAAATTTTAAATTCGTAATGAATTTTTATAAACACAACCACGTTAAAGAGCATCTAAACGAGAGGCATCTAGATTAAAAACTAAAAACAAAAAACAAAAATCAGGATAAATGAATTCATCCGAGTAGATTACGGAGGGTTGATTCAGATAAAATGAGACGACTTTTCAGTTCTGTTACGATGGTGTAATACCATGGCGCCACCATCGGTTGTGTTCGATGTGAGAACCACGTTGTTGGACTATCGCCCGGCACCGTAATTTCCACTGAAGTAGGCTGAGTTTGAGGGACTCCATGGGAAGTTCGTTCCACACCTGCTGACACACTTTCCGTAGCCCATCAACGGTTCTTGGTCGGCGACTTCCGAGCCGTCGTTTCAGGAGACCCACAGTAGCTTTGGATACCACAATACCATTTCTTTGGCATAATTCCACATTGCACGAAAGACTGAAGTTAGCGTCGGAAAGGCCAAACATATACCCTTCCCAAAAAGCTGTGATTTTGGAAGCCATGTTTCAGCATGAAATGTCCCAAATAACAGCAACAAGTGTATACAAAGCTAATCCCCATGAATAGTGGACGAGTCATGCAAATCACATTCTGTCAAGGTCATACGCGGCGTTTAAAGTCGTCTCATTTTATCTAAATCAACCCTCCGTATTTGAGCGCAATGAAAGATTTAAAGACATAAAACAAACAAACATAAACCTATCAGTCTAATTGCAAGTTTGTATGACACAGAATCTCGGCCGACAAATCAGAGAAAACACGTCACAATTTAAAACCAGTTGAGAATGTGCCAGCTATAATTACCAAAACGACCTTAAAGAGTTTATGAGTATTTTAAATTTGGAAAAATACGAATGGGTAAATGCATTCGACAGCATATCTGGGTGAGTGAATGAGATTTTGTAGGAGCATGTTTGAGTGAGATGAGTATGAATAAGAAGTAGTCTGTGAATCGGTGAATAGTTTATAAAATAGTGAAGCTACATAAGTGGGTGCATGAGAATAAAGCGTGAAACCATAAAAACAGAATATTTATATAGGAATTATATAAATTAAAAAGTTTTTGGGTCCGTACGTTTAAGTAGTGAAACCACACGAAAGTAATACTTGACTATGAGATACATCTTATTTCTTTTCACTGTTATAATTTGGCCCTGATTTGTTGAGCTGATAAATTGTATCTCGTTGAACTAAGATTTATACAGTGCACGACAAAACTTTGTGGAATCTCTTGTTTTTTGTCCGTAACAAAATAACTAATTGTTCAATTTTAACAATTTTTTTATTTGCATTATTATGAATAGAATCAAAAACAAACTTGTTGATGTTTTAATATTAATTACTTTTAAAATAAACAAACAAACTCAAAATTAACTTAAAAACAGGTGTGACAAAACTTTGTGGAATTAATAAAAGTAATAAATGAATTAACTAAAATAAATCTGAACCTTCCCCCTTGGCATATTAATGGATTGTTTCCCCATGTCGATTAATTTACATGGACACAATATTTGAACATGGCTCCTAGAGGTAAAATACTGTCTGAGAATGAGATAAAAAAATTATTATTAAAATCTCAAATATTAAGCCAATTGATATTGCAAAGCAAATAAAACTTTCAAAGGGTGTTATCTACAACTTTCTGAAAAATCCTGAAGAATATGGGAAGAAAAATCCAGGAGGTAGGCCCCAAAAACTGTCAAACCGTGAGAGGTCCAGAATTATAAGAACCGTTTCGAAGTCTGGATGCTTTGCAAAAAGTGGCCTTGCTTCCACACATTTAGATGTAAGTGTACGAACTGTGCAACGTTTGTTAAATTGCCAAGTCCATAACAAGAAAGGAAGGAAAAATAACTATTCCACATAAATGATTTTTATAAAAATAAAAAAAAAACTCTCTGTCTCCTTCTTCGGTGAGAAACCATATGGCTTGTCAACCTAGTGTCCACAATTTTGGCTATTTTCATATGTTATTGCCAAGTCCATAGCTTGGGGAGATGACATCTACGATGAATGAGGGCAGCTTTTAACAGATTTCCTTCTTCCACATCAGTTGCATTTGCTAATACTCCAGATAGCGCTTCTATCTTCTCGTCCAGTAATGGATGTAGTTGGGTTGACGTTACCTGCTACAGAAACATTACATTACAGAATTCGAGAGTCAATGAAGAAGCGACACTTAGTGACCACAGACTAATCGCTTTTGGGGTCAACCTAATTTCTTCTTTTGAGGTAACCAATCGAATAAAGGATTGGAATGCTTTCCAAATTTTTCTTTATTTAGCCATTCAGGACCTCCCAGATCCTAGGCGTTGTACTGCTGAAGAGTCTTTGAATAATATCTATCTATCTATCTATCTATCTTCTATCTATCTATCTATCTATCTATACATAGTATAAATCTAAGTCACTTCCCCGGTGTATGTGCTCGATAACCTTAAGAACTACTGCATCGATTTTTATGAAATAAGTTTTGTTTGTTAGGGGATTTATGTAGAAACTTTGTAGGCTAGGTATTAATTCATAAAAATTGGTTTTATATTAAATTATTTACGTTAATTGCTCTCAAAATGCATCAACATGGCTGCTCATCATATGGTGATCGGCGATCGAAACGCTTAGCGCCATCTCTTGAGCAAACAAACAAACATAAGCTAATTCTACTTCATCTTAATAGCTGAGTAAATTTGCAAGAACATTGTTTCTCACGTGGCCAACTGTATGTGGCCTGTTCTAGAGTTAGCGATCCTAGAAATTTATACATTATCAGTAAAGATGCAACAACATTAAATGTCGTTTATAAGGAAGTACTCAAGACTTAGGTGTAGTCCAAAAACTTCCATTAATTTTTTGACATTAAATAAAGGTTTTTTAAAATTTACCTATACTGTAACTCTACAACTTAATATTTCAATAAACTAATTCAATAAAAAAATAAAAAATATATAACACAAAAAAATTCAAAAGAACTCAATGAAATACGTACTATTTTTGCGATAGGCTGCCATGCTTTTTTCTCCTCTAACAGCTGTGTAAACAGAAACCATGCGAAGCGAAACCGAACGTTTCGCATACGATAAGGTTATTACAAGTGTACAAAATGGTGAAGGAAAGCTATTCTTATTAGATGCTCCTGGAGGCACAGGAAAAACTTTTTTAACAAACTTAATACTATGCAAAGTTAGAAGTTTCAATAGGATAGCTATTGCCGTTGCATCTTCAGGAATAGCAGCAACATTGTTACTGGGGGGGACGAACTGCACACTCCACTTTTAAACTTCCCCTCACAATTATACCAGGGGACACTCCTTTCTGCCAAATAAAAAAACAAAGTGCTACTGCAAAATTACTTCGTCAATCTTCCTTGATAGTTTGGGATGAAGCTACTATGGCAAATAAGGTTGTTGTTGAAGCTTTGCATCGCACTCTGAAAGATCTTAGAAACTCCAATCAAATAATGGGTGGCTTGACATTTTTATTCACAGGTGACTTTCGTCAAACTCTACCAGTTATAACAAAAGGTACAGTTGCTGACGAAGTAAATGCTTGCTTAAAAAAGTCTTTTATTTGGGAGCATGTTATTCACCTTTCACTCACTAAAAACATGAGGGTCCTTTTAAATAATGATCAACAGGCAGATGCATTTTCTACAAAATTGTTGAAAATTGGTTGTGGCAGTGAACCAGAAGTAAATGGTAGGATAAAACTTGATTCTTCATTGTGCAATTATGTCGAATCACTAGATTCTTTGATTGAAAAAATTTACCCCGATATTTCTAATATTCAGTCCAAGTCTTTAGGATGGTTCCAAGAGAGGACTATATTAACACCACGTAACGATTCTGCTAACCTAATAAACTTAAAAATAATGAACAAAGTTGAAGGAAATGTAAAACAGTATTGTTCCATCAAGACAGTTTTACAAACTGAAATTGCAGTACATTACCCTGTGGAATTTTTAAACTCATTACAACCTTCTGCTTTTCCACTTCATTTATTACAACTTAAAATTGGTGTTCCTATAATGTTACTTAGAAATTTAAATCCTCCAACACTTTGTAATGGAACAAGGTTAATTGTGAAATCACTAAAAGATAATGTGGTAGAAGGTTCAATTATTACTGGAAGTGGTCTTGGTGAAACAGTTTTAATTAACAAGAGTCCCTTTAATACCTACAGACATACCTTTTCAGTTCAAACGCATTCAATTTCAGGTTAAACTTTGCTTTGCCATAACAATTAACAAATCTCAAGGCCAAACATTGAAAGTAGCTGGAGTAAATTTGCAAGAAGATTGTTTCTCACATGGCCAACTGTATGTTGCCTGTTCTAGAGTTAGCGACCCTAGAAATTTATACATTTGCAGTAAAGATGCAACAACATTAAATGTCGTTTATAAGGAAGTACTCAAGACTTAGGTGTAGTCCAAAAACTTCCATTAATTTTTTGATATTAAATAAATGTTTTTTAAAATTTACCTATACTGCATTTTTATTTCATGATTTAAAAAGCCCAGGCAACGCCGGGCGCGGGTTTGCTAGTAACAGATATATTCCAATCAGTTTACGAACAGGCTTGTAATTTTTCTATGCCCCTACGAGGCAAAGTTTGCAAGCAGTATAACTCTTGCTGGACTGCTGACCTGAAGGTTCTACGTCGGAAAGTTAGAGCAGCCACGAAATCTTTCCAAGCAGCACAGGATCCCATGCTACGGGAAACAAGGAAGCAGCACTTTCTCAGCATCAGAAAATCATTCAAAAGAGCCAACAAGAAAGCCAAATTTGAGGATTGGAAAAAATGTTTTGTGAGACTAGTGCATATGACCCCCTTTTCCTTGCTAGTGAAATTTCTTTTTGGTAAAGAAAGGAAGACATCACCTTGAATAACCATCAAAGAAGGAAATTAGCATACCTTAAATGTAGATAATACTAAGAGGGTCGTTCAATAATTTTTGCTTCCTGGTCCGTAAAGTTTTTTTTGTTAACCGATTTTCAAAATTCTTTTTGTATCCGATACCGGCTTTTGCAAAAGTTCTGTTACACATGTGAGGACCTCCGCAAAAATGACATAACTACGTGTGTGATGCAGTTAGACACAGTTTTTATTGTCAGTTAGACACAGTTTTTATTGTTAGAATTGATTTTGGTGTGTACACAATGCATATTAATCGATGTAACCGCCATCGGCGGCAAGCACACGCTCTAGGCGTGGTCTGAAGGCCCGACAAACGTTACGGATGTAGTCCTTCTTCATGGCGGTCCACACGCGGTTCACAGATACTTTCAGCTGGTCGACGTTGCTGTGACGGATCTTGCAGACCTCGCTCTCTATATGCGCCCACACGCTGTAGTCAAGAGGTTGAGGTCGGGCGACTGAGGAGGCCAAAAGTCCTTATACCAGAAGTTCATGTTTGACCCCAACCACTCTTGAACGGTCTTGGCACTGTGGGCCAGGGCACCGTCCTATTGAAAGACGTAGTCCGCATTCCTCGTCACCTATTTCACCCAGGGCAGAACGTTCTTGGTCAAGATGTCCTTATAGTCGCCCGCGGTAAGCCTGTAACCGAGCGGGAACCAGATTGGCAGCATTTTCATGCCATTCGACGCCACGACGCCGAGCATCATCACTGATGCCGGGTTATTGGTAGTAGTCACGTAGCGGACCTCAGAGATGCCCTGGCCGAAGCTGACCACGCGGTCGTTTTGCTTGTTGACGATCGGGTCGACCGTGAAGATTTTTTCATCAGAAAAGGCAAGACCTTCAAGTCGTTGAGAAGGTCTTGCCACGCGCCTCAAACTCTTTCCACCCTCTTCCTTGATGGCTCTGAATACCGTGGCCATAGAAATCTTCTTTTTCTTTGCGAACTGTGTCATTTTGAGAGTCGGGTCGCGTTCGAAGGCTTTTCTGACATCCACACGATTGATAACGCGAGGTCTGCCTGCACGTGGGCGATTTTTGAGGTCTTCCCCTTTCTTCAGCCTCTCTGCGATTCTGTGGACAGTCATCCAGCTGACGTTGAGCTCCTTAGCAATGTCAGACTTCTGGCAGCCTGAACATAGACCAGTTTGGCTGCGAACGGGTTGGGATCTTGCAGAAATGCGGTTATGGCTATGGAGTGTGCTTTAAAAGCTCTAGAGAATAATAACTCCAAGAAGCACAGTGTGGGCATCTCAGGTTCCTCTTGTTTGGGAGACATGGAAGGCTTGGACACAATCTTAATCTTTAACTTTTAACTTAGCAAAAATTAAGTGCATCTTCTTTCCGTGGAACAAAAGTTATGCGCTTTCCTATTATCAGACTTGACGGTAAGCAATACAACTCCAAATGAATCCAATATTAGATACTTGGGATTTATTTTGGATAACTCTGGTCTTTGGTTAGATCGCGTAACCCACATTTCAAAAAGGGTACGTTTAAATTGGCAGCCGTCTTTATATTTATTAAAGAATTACTCATTAATGTTCTGTGAGTGTTTTTCCCACGCCATACCTCAGCTGTTCAATGCAGGTATGGCGTAAATTTTTATATTTAAGCAGGCAGGAACTGGGGCCTTTCCATTGAAGCTAGGAGAGAACTTCAACAACGAGTTATCCGTCCGGTAAACTATTCATCCTATGATGCAAACAGTACTGAAATTTGTGAGGTCCGTGCTCACGACTCCCGAAGCAACAAACGCCTATGGGTTGCGCAACGTCCTTCACGCTGGCTCTTACGGGTGCGTATCGTACAGCTCCAAATTAATCCCTTAATGTTCTGACTGGTTGCCTTCCTCTTTATCTAGAGGCAGAGGTCAGACACAAAATGCATTTCTTTCGGAGTAAGCACTATCCAGGTACGAGCCTCCAAGTTAGGTAGATTCTATTCCTCTTTGGGACTTTCAGATAATTTTCACTACATGAATAATATGCGGCATGATGCTGCAGTGGAGATTTACACGAATGGACCTCACATCGATGGTAAAACTGGGGGAGCTTTTTTTTCAAGTTCTTCTATTACATCATTATTATTTCAACCTTATCACGTGGTTCCTGAAGAAGGGAGCAGTTGCCTCTCGAAAAGCTTCGAGTGAAAGAGTAAGTGAGTTTTAATTTATCTGCACTGACAACGAGTCAGCTTAATAATAAAGGTATGGAATTGACAGAGAAAACCGTATGCGGTTCCAGAACATGTCTCCCTACTTGTCGTTTGTCTACGATGCTCAGCAATTTTTTAACTTTCATTTTCGGATTTATTTGTGTTAAGAACATTACTTTTCAAATTATTTAGAAATTGAACACAATGTATCATATCAAACGAGTTTTACCTTCTGTTAAGAATTTAAACAAGGATCTTTGAGCTCAGGCTCTTGCCAAGTGGCAAAAGGATTGGGTTTCCAGTACCAAAGATTGTCTTTAACTATCTGCCTAAAGTCTCTTCTAAATCCCCTAATCTCACCCCAGCTGAAGTACAATTTGTCAGGTCACGGACCTTTCCTCCAATATCTACATAGGTTTCACCTGCGAAGGGAGGATCCTATCTGTCCCTATGGTACAGGAAATCTTAACCCAGACCAAAATTAGAAGTTGGTCAAGATCCTCAGTTAGAGGCTATGGTCCAGCTTGTCAATGCTTTTAAATCTAAAGGCTTTCAGCCACAACTCGTGCAGGAAAACCTACTAAACAATGATATATTTGAGGCTTTCTGTTCTTTTATGAATAAAGTCACTAGCATCTTTGTATACTAGACGTTTCTTTACTTCTTTTAATTTGTACTTTCTTTGATTTCTGGTTTCTGGATTTCTTTTAGAAAGTTCTAGTACGGTTTACTTTTAGACTTTTACTTATCCCTTGGGCGTCCCGTTTTTCGTTTTGTTCTTCAAGGTCTTTTCCTTTTCTCGTTGGTTCTGCCAACGGGGAGGATGGGCACACCCTCTGCTGTGGGTTCGCTTTTAAGCTTCGCCTTATGGTCTTCTAATCTGAGTGGGCAGGGTTTAATCCCCCAAATCACGACAAGATAGTATCCACGGTAACTGTGCACCGATGGCTTAGGCAGATAATAAAAAAATTGTAATTTTTTGGTAGCTTCCGGAAAGAATTTGCCTTAGTTTCATGTAATAGCTCATGAAAAAAACATCTTGGTTAATAATGATAACAAAACCTCATTGCAAAACTTTTGAGACAATTTAAGCTCAATGTACAAATCCAAATTGGATTTCTGACATTATAAACCACATAATTACGTCGGTCTTTCAGAAAATGAAATCTGACATTATGATTTAAGACTAAACAGCGACGGAACCATAAAGACACAAAAAATTGTCCAGACACTGGTTTACTTCAGGTTAGAAAACCTATACCTTGTTCTGTAATTAGAGAAAGAAAAAAAGTATGAATGAATTGAAAAAAAATTACACATTTGTAATACAAAAATTAACTAGGACAAAATAAAAAGTTAAACAGTTGAACTAAGTCCAAAAAAACCCGTTTTAGATCTACGTGAACAGAAAAAAAATTCTTCCACCAAATTTAAATACAAAGAGCCATTGTCAAAAGCACAAATCAACTGTAGAAATCGTTGAACTGTTGGACAGAGGAAGAAAACAAAAAAAAAACACCTCATAATGAATGTATCATGACTGGAATTGTTTAGCAAAATCGACGCATCAAATTTCCAAAACATGACAACAATTATTAAGAATCATTGGGAATTCACCTCACAATATTAAGCTACCAGTAATGGAATCAGAAAAGTTGGATTCCATGCTCATGTTGAGAGGAAGAAGCCATACCGGAGAGCAACAAAAATAAGCCTTAGCATTCGCCAAAGAACACCAGACAAAGCCCCTTTCATTCTGTGAGAACATCGTGTGGATTGTGAGAAGCAATATCTAATCTACCCAAATCAGATGATCCTTAAAACGTCTGAAGAAAACCCTTAAAGTTTTCAAACAGCAGTATGACGGGAACTATAATATTATGAACTGAGGAACTTTTAGGCCTTCCTCTAAATTACACTTTAAAATTTTCATTTCGGACATTACATCAAATTTTTATGTGATTTTTCACGTTTTTCATATCTCGTCATTATGCGGAAATCATTAGATATTACCTGACGATGGGAACAGGAGCTCTCGAAAAGCTTTGCAAGTATTAAAATTTTTGCTTTTCATTCGACAAAGAGACTAGCTTCAATGATGTTGGTGTTGTGTAACACTGGTGGATTCCAGTTTCAGAACGTTAAGCTCTCATCGTTTGGTGCATGTTTCTGCGCATCTAGTTGTGTAAAACGAAATATTTATTATGCATTCAGACGTAATAACACAACGTATTTAAAATTAATTTTATAAAGCATGGATACATCGGTATGAGATGCTATACCTCTCCGTGAACTGCAAAACCTCAGCAATTCAATGCATAAGCGATGCCTTGATGTTTTCAACCATTCTTGTAGTGGTCTTATCATTTTGCACGCTTGTTATAACAATAACAAGGTTGACACTAACCAGTATTTAAAAATAAGGTTTAATTTACCAATTATAAGAAAAAATATAAGTGGTCTAATCATTTTGCTCCTAACTGTAGAAGAGAATTCTGATGATGGTTACAAAATATCCACTTTTTCACTATTTTATTATTTACCTTATATGGGTTATAATTTTTTAATTTTGTCTATTTTTTTAGTTCCAGAAGAGAGAAAGAAGTCATTTCAGTTGATTGAGAGCCCCTCAATTGATTGAGAGTGCCGGTTGCCTAAAGAAGCGAAGCGCAGGACATAGGAAAGTTTTACGGTACAGGCATTATTCAAGAGTATTACAGTCAAAGGAGTACTGGAGAGGACAGCTAATGCCTTTCCTGCCGTGATGAGATGAAATTGAAGAACTGGAGAGTGTAGATGTAGTCAGTAAGGCGAAAGGAAATATTGTTAAAATATTAAATAACTCTAAAGTGTTTTATGCTGATCGTGAAAACGAGGATGATGATCTCGTAAAGATGTTGTAAGAAGTAGAAGATCAGCCAGCAATTATGCGACGACGACCAGAATCAGGATCGACCTGCAAAACGAAATGGAAATCGTAGAAGACTAGGAATATGCACGAGAGTCCCTCAATAATGATTCACGTCCATAGTCATCAGTGCAGCAGTTAATCTTAGAGAATGACTACCTGAAAATAATGCGAACTCTGAATGATAAACAACGACGTACATGTGCTGAATCTCCTGAAGACATCAGATAAGCCCTTATACATCTTCTTGAGCGATGGAGCCGGACTAGGAAAAAGTCACGTAATCACTGCTATGTCCAAAGTTACACCAAATATTGTAACAAATTCCCAAGCATATACCCAAAAGACTATTATGTATTCGCGCACCAACTGGAATGGCGGCATTTACCATTGCGGGAATGACGCTGCATTATGCATTTAAGCTGCCTCCAAGCCAATATGGAGGAAAAATTGCACGACTAGATGACAGTACAGCTCACAGTCTGCGAATAAAATTCCGCTCAACGAAGTTGTTCATCATAGATGAAATATCAATGGAGAGCTCACCGTAACTGGAACAGATTAGTGACCGATTGCAGCAGATTTTTCGTGTCCCACTTTGGAGGAAAATCAGTTTTGGCCGTGGTCACCTCCGGCAGCTAACACCAGTCGAGGGCAAATTTTTGTTCTAGCCATCTAACTCAACTGGCAGAGCTGCTATATTGCAACGGAATCCACTTTGGGAACCATTTGAATTATTTGAGCTGGAGGAAATCGTGCGACAGCGCGGAGATCACGCATTTTGTAAAGCACTGAATAGTATGTCGGAAGGAGTTATGGACGAAGCCGATGTTAATTTAATTCGTACAAGAATTGTATCACCCGATCTGCAACCTCCTGAAGATGCAATATGTTCCCAAGAAATGATGACTGTGATGCTCGTAACGCCTAGGTTCATAGTCGCCTGAGCGGAGAGAATGCTATCTCTATTGCTTTTGATAAGGTTGAAGGTAACTAGATATCCCATTTTCCACATGTATTTTTTCATTACATTACAGCACTTTTCAACTTGCCAATTTGTGACATTTGCTTTTTATTGAGATTATTTAAGTTTACGATTTGCTTTTCATACTTTTTTTAGATAAAGGGAGCGAAGAACAAAAGAAGTAGCTTCTCGAACAGGCAAAAACATTTTCTATACACCAGTCTGACGGAATACAATATGAAACTGTTTTACAAATGATTGGCAGGTACTTCATCACCACTAACATGAATGTGTCTGATGGCTTGTTCAATGGCGCTACCGGGGTACTGAGGAAAATATCCTATAGAACAACAGCAGGCGGGAAAAGGTTCCCAATTTTGCTTGGACTGAATTTGATTCAGCTCTTCTTGGAATAAACCAACGCCAAAAATATCGCTACAAATATTAGCAGCCAGATGTTCGAGAAGAATGGATTCTCATAGAGAGATTTACAAGATTAACTACAATTAGAGGTGAAAGCAACATGCAGTTAGTGAGGACACATATTCCTCTTCGGGCCGCAAATGCAATGACTATCAACAAAGCACAGGGACATTCCTTAAAAAATGTAGTGGTGTGTCTGAGGCGTGAGTTAGGCAAACAGCACCTATACGTCGCATATAGTAGAGCTACATCACTTACAGGGTTATTCAAAGATGGAGACCTTACTCGTCCTTAAAAGCCATACGAAGATCAAGATATGGTATCCAGAAAAATGAAAGTGTCGGTGCAGAAAATGGTTAAGTTCGTTCATCCATTTTTTTTCAGGATCTCGGATTATCCGTACTTATTTTTGTGACCGTATTTGTCCGTACTTTATCTGATTGTCCGTATTTTTGCATTTCCATTACTATTATTAATTATTTTTATATATAATTTTCAAAGGTCAGCGCGATTGCAGCAATTGGTACAAAAGACATTTCAGCCCAAGTTTGCCTGTGCCAGAACAAAATGTGAAGCCATCATACTCAATGTATTTTCTCCATGGCAATGGATAACCTAAACGATGGCCTTAATACTGCTAATTTTTTGTCTGTAGCAATGGATGCTTCAAATCACAAAGAACATAAATTATTTCCTGTAGTTGTAAGGTATTTTCAGCCTCTGTCGGGGGTTAAAGTAAAACTTCTTGAACTGCAGAACCTTACAGGTGAAACTGCTGACATCCAATTTAATTATCTACGAGAGAATTTGCAAAAATACAACATCACTACCAAACTTGTGGGTTTTGCTGCTGATAATGCAAATACAAATTTTGGTGGTGTCCACAGAAGGGGTGCTAATAATATTTTTAATTTCTAACTCTTGAGTTATTATTATTTATTTGAATTCGTTAATTAATTGAAGAAAAAAAATAAGTCATATATTAACGACAAATTCAACAACTTCCGGTCGCGTGACACAAACTTCCGGTCACCTCTTCTCCGTATGTCCGTACTTGGCATCCAGAAAATCTGGTAACCTTATTTGATATAATATTATTCAAGGTCTGTGAAATATAAGGTCTGTGAAGTTAAGGGAGAAATTGACCCTGATCTGCGCATGTGACGTCACACGGCTCCAAGATCATGTGACTCCAGCTGCTCTGCTATGGCTGAGGTAGGATAAAGCTGAGATCTCACGTGTTGCACGCTTATATTGCAAACAGAGATAAATGAAAGAAATTTGTCTCTGATCGGGTGTAATAATCACCCCAGAAGAATGAAAGGAGGAGGTTACCATTTTTTCCAGTTTCCTAAGGATAAAAAAAGGAGCAAACAGTGGCTAGACTTCTGTAAAAGGAAAGACAAAGTAAACATAAAAACAGGTATGTAAAAATTAAGTAATTTTTAAATTATTTCTGTAAATAAACAGGGATCTATCTAGGGCCAATTTGGTACCGTTTAAGAGTACCTTCACAAAATCGTTTTAAGTGGAAACGGTATAGAATAAATAAAGTTCCAGCACTCGCATTTGTTGTTATTGGTATAAATAATTTTATTTCACTATAACTGTACAAGAGTAGACTTTCGCCTTTCTTATGGCATCATCAGTTGTAATTGTATATTTTAACAAGGATTTAAAGTTCTTATATAATTGTTAAGAGAAAAACGTTACTTGACTGATGTCATCTCAATTTATTCTATATGAAAAGCAGCACTAAGTAAGTACATTATGAATGGAAACGCAACAATATCTTAGACCATGGGTTTTGGTTTAATGGTGTTCACATTGACAAGACATTTTTAGAATATGCTATATGTTTAAGAGAGGATGATTTTGATTGCAAAGGTACCGATAGACAAAAAGTTAGTTTAGCAGCTGCACTTTTGTCTCGGCCAGTTGTAAAATTTATATGTCGCCTTAATGACTGTGGAGCTATTAAAGAAACTGTTAAAGAGAAGGTAATTCCATGTAAGCAATTGATAGAGTCAATTCATGATTGGTTTCAAATATTTAATGCATATGCTAAGCACAAAACTGTAGCTGGAATGGTTGTTTCAGCATTTGGGGTCAATCTAAACTCGCAATTACAAATTATCAATGAATCAAGTAAACTGATTTCTGAAATTCGAGTTGGTAAAAGTAAATGTTTACTACCACTTCAGAAGGGTATTCTCTTGAATAATCGCTCTTTAGTACAATTATTAGAGCATGTGAATAAGGAATACAATATGAAGTACATATTAACATCTCGACTGAATCAAAGATGTACTGGAAAAATTTTTTTCAGTAATTAGAAGAATGGGCTGCACTAATGATCACCCACATGCTTTACAATTCAAATACAGATTAAAGTGGTATTTGCTTGGAAAGCAATCAAGTAACCTTATTAGTACTGCATCCAATGTTTAATTAGAGATAATGATGAGTGCTTGTCTGTAAGCCTAAGTTCAAACAAAGATAGTAACTCACAAACTTTGAATTATTCAGATGTCGACACACAACATTGTAATTATTCAGATGATGATATTGTTATTAGTGAAAGTTTGTTAAGTGATTTAGTTGATCCTATAACCTCAGAAGATGATGAGTTTATGACAACCCTTCCTTTTGACAATACATTTATACCTCAACTTGAGCTTGATAATTATGTATGTGAAGAGCAAGAAAAATTGCTAGAAGCATTTGAAAAGGAATGTTTTTCAGAATTTTTAAAGATGGAGGGGTTGAAGTATGTAGCTGGTTATGTGGCATACAAATGGCATACAAATGGGTTAAAGATAAATTTCCTGACTTTGGTATTTATACTAAAAATTTAACAGTGCGTGATTCCTCTTTTAATTGGATCACATAAATATCAAAAGGCTATTTGACTTATCCAACTGAAAATTTATTAACAGCTTTAATTCATTGTAATGCAACTTTTGAACAATTCCATGGCACTAGTTTGAAAAAAGATTCCCACATTATAACAACTATGAGCAATTTAGCTTTTTCATCTTTAAAAAATCAGAAAATCCCTATTGAAATGATAAGAAAATTTATTCAAGTGAGGACCTATATAAGAATTAGGGAAATGAACAGACAACTACATGAAGCTATTCAACGCAAAAAAGAAAAAAAAATGAAAAAAACTGCAAAATTAAAATTTTAAGATGTATCTATTGCAGAGCAAATAGTTTCAACAAAAGATTTCATGTATAAAAATCTTTTTTTAAATTTTTTTTACACAATAAAATAATTGTTAATATGTTCTGTAAGAAATTCTTATTAATAATGTTGGTGAATTTGTAATATTTTATTCATTTATTTGTTTAAATAAAATAATTCACATTTCTTTTCTATATACCATGAACTGATTATTGCTCATCAAAGTATATATTTCAAACGGAATCAAGAGCACCAAACGTGACAAACATGAGCCCCCGATTGAATTGAATCTCAAAATTTGAATAGAATATAAAAATTTTGTTTAAATCTTTAAAATTACTTTCAAAAAGGCTTGCTGTATAGATAGCACATTAAACTCTTTGAAAGTAATTTTAATTACAGAATTGTAGAACTACTGTCAATAGAACTGTATATATCAGATCTATTGACAATGCTTTCGTCTGAGCTTGGAGCCGTGTGACGTGATATTCGTGTAGTCACGTGATCTAGGCATGCGCCTTCACAGACCTTGATATTATTGACATTTTTCGCTCCTATTTTCCTATTTTTTTTTTTTTTGCTGATATTATAAAATTCCCTGATTTTTTTTTACGATTTTGTATGGTGAAAATCATAAAAGTTTGCCAAAAGTGTGCACAAAACTGCAAATCCACCCATGTAGGTGCATTTCGGTTGAAATCATGAACGTTTCGCAAAAAGTGTAAATCCACCCATTTGGATGAGTTTCGGTGAAAATCATGAAAGTTTAGTTCCCGGTTACAAAAAAAATCCCTGACTTTTCCCTGTCGCTAGTCACCCTGGAAGAATCTTCTTATAGCAAGAAGCCAATGCGAGAACCGAAAGAACGCCAAAGATGCCTACAGCGATTGATTTTCCCACTATTGAAATATTCTTGCGTATTTTGCGAAGATACGACTCACAAAGATGATTTCGTGTAAATTTGGTGAGGAAGAAAAGAACAGAACATTTTTAAAGAAGGGAAGACGTTTTAAATTGCCTAAAAATAGGTCATATTTCCAGAATATGCCCCGAGGCAAAACTACAATGCCAGAGATGTAAAAATAAGAATAATAAATTATTAGCTTGAAAATTTGCCAGAAAATTCAATGACAAAGAAGAAAAGGAGAGAGAATCATTATCAGTCACAGAGTTCACTACCAACGAAAGAAATAGAATCCAAATCGTGTTATAAATACTTCCAGCAATAGTTAAATGAGAAAATCAACAGAAATACGATTATGCAAATTGCCTTCTGGATAAAGCCAGCCATCGAAGCTTTATCAATGAAAATCTCCCTAAGCGACTTATTTTAACAGTAGTGGCTAGAGGAACGATACAAAACGATGCATTTGGAGATCAACTTGAAAAGCAGACTTATCGGAGAATTCAACTAACCTTCCACAATTTCAAGAATCCTATGAAGAAACTGCCACAAAATCTGGGAGTGCCAACACTTTCAAAGGCTCTT
Source organism: Rhysida immarginata (assembly GCA_023313115.1). NCBI lineage: Eukaryota > Metazoa > Arthropoda > Chilopoda > Scolopendromorpha > Scolopendridae > Rhysida > Rhysida immarginata. The sequence continues at coordinate 809,231 of JAHWFO010085106.1, forward strand.
GCTTATCCGACATTACATGAAGTTTTAAGTGCCTTGAAACTTAAGAAATTAGAAAAGAATTTCCGGTAGGAAAACAATGTTGTGATACATCTTGACATTCTTATTGGAAGCGATTACTATTGGATGATAACGAAAGGAAATGTTGAAACATTGTCTTCTTCATTTGTTGCTATAACCACTATGCTAGGAAGTGGTGCCAGATGTAGCCTTTTTGATGCTACGGTAGCATATTTGAGGTCTAAAAGAAGCCCGTAGCATTATTGAAATTGTAGCACATTTGGTGATTTTGTAGACAAAATCCAGATAGACGATAACGTACAATATTCGCATACTACAAAGCATTTAAGCCAAATTCATATTGCACTGATTGGTCAGTGATGATTGACAATAAATTAGTCAGTGAAAAGTTCTTCCAAAATCATGTGAAGACATGATCAAGGACACTTATTCCTAAGAGCTAGGGCCGTACGATGGCTGAAACATCGACATTCGATGTTTTGAAAACAAGAACAAGAAATTAATCCTCCCGAGGTAGGTACAGCATAGGTAAAATAGCGGAAGCGCTGAGGTCATCTATTTTACCCTTTTATCCCCCTCCCCTATTTTTTAGTCGAAAAATTGATTTTCTCGAATGTAGTATTTAGAAAACGAAAAAGAGCTCTATCTTCTTTCGTTTGTCATCATTTCCGATTGAATGCTATATCACATGCCATATGCTGCCATAGTTCTAAAAACCAAGTGACTGCCACCCCCACAACTCCGACCCTATTGGAACAATTTGGCTCAAACTTCACAGTAATGTTGATCGTGCTTAGAGGAACCTGCATACCGAATTTCACTCCTTTATATGCATAAATACGCGTAGATCTTTTCGTCCCCTCTAATTTTCGCCCCCGAAACTCCGACCCCATTGGGCCAATCAAAACCAAACTAAATAGTGAAGGTGCACATGCCCATAGTAAGCTACATTCCGAATTTCAACATTCTACCTAAAAAAAAAAATGCGGAAATTATGAAGGGGGCGGACGGACAGACAGACATTGTGAAAACATCGTAGCTCCATTCTTCCACTACTTAATTCGATTTTTTTAAAAATCCATCGATTATACATCAATATTTATGAATATTTAAAATTCAATAAAATCCATGATAAACTTAAACCTAAATTTATAAAAATAATCTATAAAAATAAAAAATGTGCTGGTATCGAAATGGAATTTCCTATTTTGCCCATAGCTCAAAACGCAAACATGAATTTCTTGAGTTTCAGTCTTTCACTGGAACTGCTCAACATTCCCTTGTTAAATTTTATGACATTCATCGGTTGTCATTATTGGTTTCTACTGACAGAATCCTAGAACCGTGGGAGGCAGTAAAACCCTATTTTCAATCCGAATATTTAGTTGATAGGTTTGGCGCAGCAGGAAGATTATATCAAATGTATACAGAACCGTTCAACAAATTGTACTTACCGTAATTTTCGGTAGTAACGCCGCGGCGGCTAATACGCCACAGCAGCAAAAATTTAACAAATGTAAAATCTCCGACAGTAGCGCCGCGGCAGGCTCCTTCGCCCCTACCGTGTATCCAGCTATAAGAAATTTTAATTAAAAAGCACAAAAGAAATACGCCAACAGGCAACTTGTTCTCCTTAAAGACAAATTTCGTTTCTCGTTTTCACTATATCCGTGTGTGTGCGCGCGCCAATCATAAGCTGGCTGCGGGAGTTGGCCGTTGTGGAGCGGGAGAGAAGGGAGTGCGCGTCGCCGTCACCTAAAAGGGAAGATTTATCCCAAATAAACGTGTTTTGTGTCTTCAGATTCATTATAAAACTATAAACGCATTCGGAACATACTTCGAGATGGGATACGCTTTCACTGTCGGCCATTATTGCAAGTGAACAGGCGTGTTTGAACGTGATCAGATTTGAAAGTTGATAATGTTGGTCGTGTAATGAACGATAAGGGCGGGAAGTTTTTAGATGCAGTGCTCACGTTGATCAATGAACATGGGCGGACTGGCAGTCTAAATCGTACCGGGCAGGTACCGGGAAAAATCGGCGAAAGCGGCCCTCAATCACGAGAAAATAAATGCATCCGTCCGGCCCATCGGGATTCAATCGGGAGTGACCCGGTGATTCAATCCGCCGCTGTCGATGAACGCTCACGCTCGATCGCTATCGGAGTGAATTTTTAATTAATAGGATGTAAACTCAACGATAAATTTATCAATAAATATGAATCAAGGAATACATTGTCACTACTCATTTTATACCGTTGAGAGAACGATATGAAGTAGGCCTAAAATCATGTGTAGAATTTTTTTTTTTTTTTTTTTGTAAAATCTCCGGCAGTAGCGCCGCGGCGGCTAATACGCCGCACACGCCGAATTTTTAACTTTTAATGACAGAAACGCTGCGGCATTACTACCGGAAATTATGGTATATTTTATAAGTAATATTTTAAGCATTTTTTTTATTTACCTGTGAGTTCATCAAACTTTCTTATGGTTTGGATAGGAGAAATTCTCGATCTGTGAGCCAGGTGCCTGCCTCCCATTGGGCTTTCAACCTTTGACAACTTGGTTGTCTTTAGACACCTTGTGACAGCATGGCTGTCCGGGTGGATAGCTTAATTGGTAGAGGCATTGGCCATGATAGTCGAGGTTCCTGGTTCGAACCCAGGTCGCAGAATTTTTCCTTCCAATTTTTCGATAGAAAAATTAATACATCATGCTTGGAGGTCATCTCCAGTCTATATTTATTTATTTACGCTTTTATAATGTTTTATTATTATATCTCTTCAAGCTTGCGTCAACAATTTGAAAAACTAATTGTTTGATCAAAACAATTGAGCAATTCGTATAACAATCGTTCCTCCGACTTATGGAGAGACGACTGAAATGAAAAATTCAGCTCTAGAACACGAACCACTGAACCGATTTGAAAAATGTTTCCTTAAACATGCATTGTCATCGGTCATGTGTATGTTTCAAGTTTCAGCTCTCTAGCTTAATATTGGTTTAAATATTGGTTACAAGATTTCACGGATACACAAACCTACAGAAAAGCAAGTTGGATAAAAGCATATAATAAAAGCTTTAAATTGTAAGTAGTATTTTATTTCTTTTGTGTTTGGCAATCACAGTTGTAATTTATGATAGGCTTTTATGTAGCATAAAGCGTATATAGGGACGATCCGGCTCGAAAGATAAATTTAAGTCGGGATAATCCCTTGAAGTGTCCACAAAGGACCAAGTATATACCGGAATCTAAAGGACCAGTTTATATCTCGAAACAAGTGGCGGCTTCCATGCAAAACCTCCACAATGGCCAAGTGAAATGGAAATAAATTGTCCTGTGCATTTAAATATTTAACTGAGTATACTTTATTAACAGATATAGAATGGATACTACTGTTAACAAAGGGCAAACGTAAAATAAAGAGCTAACCTTTAGCAGACGATCGCTACCACAAAACATGACGGCATAAAAAACTAACAACAACTGCCCGTTGCTAGGCAACTAACTAGCCAACAACCCAACGCAACCAAGCGACAAAATTGCCGAACACCAATGAACGCTTCAAGTAGCGATCGTCTGTAACTTTTAACATTGTTAAATACACAATTAATACGTTAACAAAATTCCATGAATAATTAATTATTAATTAAATTAAGATTAATTTCCATTGAAAACTTATAATTAAAAATAACTTAAAATTATTGCCATTTAATTAGAGAGTCGTAATAGAAGTTCAAGTGATACGTCGTTACATTCCGGCCCCCATGGATTTCTCTTGGAAGAAGGAATCCATCTTAAGTCCCAGACGACACAGCTTAGTCACTGGACGACGATACGTGGTGACTCACTTCGTTAAGAAATCTCTCGTAGAAGCCTCAACCACTCGAACTTGACCGTCATCACCTGGGAATACAGCAGTGACAACTGCTCTAGTCCAGAAGTTCCGTGGCTTCTGATCATCTACGATGATAACTAAGTCTCCGTCAGACTTGTGCCATTTTTGTCGACGAATCAGTTCAGGTAGAAACTCCTTGCTCCATCGATCCCAGAAGCGATTTGCCAATGCTTGAGCAATCTTACATTGTTTCCTGGAGAATTCATCGATCTCGTCCAATACTATTGGAATGCTTGGACCTTGTCAGTCCCACCTCGCAAGAAGTGATTCGGAGTCAAGCTCTCTGGATCGTCTGGATCTGTGGATATATACGTCAGGGGACGAGAGTTCAAAATGTTTTCAACGGCTTTCAGAGCAGTGAGCAACGTTTGATCTCGTGGATACCTCTCCAGTAACATATGGCGAAGTGCTTTTTTAGTTGACCTCACGAGCCTTTCCTAGCTTCCTCCCATGTGAGGTGCCGCTGGAGGGATGAAGCTCCAGTTAACACCTGTAAACTTCTTACTGGAGCCAATCTTGATAAAATCTACAGTCTTAAGGGCTTCTTTAAGCTCCTTGGCTGCTCCAACGAAATTGGTGCCATTATCGGAATATATATGCCGTGGTCTTCCTCGGCAGTCGACAAAACCAGCATGAAGTCATCAGTGCTTAGTTCGTGCGCGACTTCAAGATGAACTGCTCTAGTGACCATGCACGTAAATAAAACTCCCCAGCGTTTTCCACGATGTCTTCCAACGATGACTTCCATTGGTCCAAAATAGTCGACCCCAGTAAATGTAAATGGAGGTTGTCGAACTGCTAGGCGATAATGGGGCAGTAATCCCATCTCGGGAATTATAGGCTGTATTTTGTCCCGCCGACATACTCTGCAGCGGAAACAACTTTTCTTAACGGCACTGCGTCCATTTATGATCCAGAATCGTTGCCGTAGATTATTTAATACAGTCTCTTGACCTTGATGACCGCAGTTTTCATGCTCAGGCTGAATGAGTAGCATTGTAAAGTGATGTTGTGGGGGAAGTATAATGGGTCACTTCTGATGAGTGGAAACGTCTGCCTTCATAATTCTTCCCTGGATACGCAGGATACCATCGTCATCAAGAATTGGGGACAAATTCCATAATCTGGTCTTCCTAAGCTTCTTTTACATCTCCTGCCTGCAGCATCTTGCTTTCCTTGGCGAACGCTACTGCTTGTACACGTCTAATAAACATCTTCTCTCCTTTTTCCAGGTCTAAAGTCGTTTCTTGGAATTTGGACAGAGTTCGTAACTGCTTCCTAGATCGCCACCATCTAAATGCAGCCACTACAGCTCCTGCTGCTCGAACCATTCGATGAAATGAAGAGTGTCGCCGGATGAATAGATCCACACTGTTAGTACCAGGTTCTCCCGTTTTAGTGGTGTCTTCTATACTATCCATAACCATCATGACTCGGGCGTCTTTTCGCAGTCGCTCTACTGGCCAGAATTGAGGATCTTCTTTTAAAAATTGTGTTCCGTTTATCCATCTCGATTCGCTTTTGAAGTCTACGGGTTTCTTTAACCTCGTTGCTTCGTCTGCGACACTGAGATCGGTAGGAATCCATTTCCATTCATTTGGATTGGTTGCCTCCTGAATTTCGCCAATCCGATTCGCCACGAATGCAGGTAAACGGGTCGTTTCTGAGCGAATCCAGCTCAGTACGGTGGACGAGTCACTCCATAGGAATCTTCCCGTTAATTCTATTCTTAGTCCAGATTGAATTGCTGTGGTGAGTCTTGAACCCAATAAAGCAGCCATCAACTCCAACTTAGGCATCGTAAATTTCTTCAGTGGAGCTACTCGAACTTTCGCAGCGGCGAATGATACATTGACCAAATTTTGATGTCTAGTCCGCAGAAACAGCTACGGCGGCATAGCCTTCTTTACTTGCGTCCACAAAGGTGTGCAGTTCTATCGACTTCGCAGATTCGAGCTCCAAATCCTAACAACTTGGGATTCGTAGCTCTATTATGGAGTTGATTTTTTGGTACCCAGTCCTTCCAGCCATCATAGATTTCTTCTGAGATTTCATCATCCCAGCCAATGCCTTCGATCCAGGTCTTCTGTAGTAGCATCCTTCCCTTTACTTTAAAATGACCAATAAACCCGAGTGGGTCGTACAGGCTCATTACCAGGCCACACATTTCACGTTTGGTCGGTCGTCGACCCTCCATGATCTCGGGTTTCACCTTGCAGAAGTTGGCTTTGAATGTGAAGCAATCTTCTTCTGGGATCCACCGAAGTCCCAAAACGCGTTCAGTGGGGATGAGAGATTTCTCCGTGAATTGATGAGCTGCAGCTGTTCTCAGATCTACGGGAATTCGTGATAGAATGCTTGGAGCATTTGACGTCCATTTCTTCACGGCAAAGTTACCTTCTTTATTTATCCACATTATTTCCTGGAACAATTTGAAAGTTTCTTCAATTGTGTTCGCACCAGTTAGAACGTCGTCAACATAGAAATCTTCTACGATGACACGATATGCTTCTGGGTACATATCTTTATACCTTTCTGCATTCTTGTTCTTAACGTATATGGCTGAAGCAGGAGACGATGTTGCTCCGAATATCATGACATTCATTTGATACTCCGTTGGGTCACGGCTGCTGTTTCCATCCCTCCAAAGGAAACGCTGACTAGGTCGATCTTCCTCACGGATTTGCACGCGATGAAACATGTCTTCGATATCACCCGTGATGACGAAGCGATGTCTTCTGAAGTTCCATAAAACTTCTGTCAACGGACGAATCAGATCGGGACCTTTCATGAGATGATCATTTAAGCAACAACCACTGCTCTTAGCTGCTGCATCAAATACCAAGCGAAGTTTACCAGGCTTGTTGGGGTAGATGACGCCAAAATGAGGGACATACCAAGTTCTTGGCGAATTCTGTTCAGGACTGATTTCTGAGATGTAACCCTTGTTACTGTTTTCTTTATATTTAGCCGAGTAAAGTGCTGCGATCTCGGGGTCACGTGACATTCTTCGTTCCATTCCTTCGAGTCTCTTCAAAGCCACAGTTCTGCTTTCGGGCAGTACTACCTCTTTATTTCGCCACAGCAGGCCAATCTCGCAACCACTATTTTTCGATATGTGGTGTCTAAGATCTGTTGTGCTCGCTTGTCTTCTATCGAAGCCGCTACTGATTTCCCATGTTCGACGATTCTCCCATCAAAGTTCTCCACGCTGAATTGTTCTTTCATAAGCTGATGGAGATACTCGTCAGTTCCTGCTGCTTTGAACATAAAATCTTCTGCGTCAGTTTCACTGATCTTGCCGGATACGTACCAGCCCAGCACAGTTCGCCTGGCAACTGGGGGAGTACTCGTCTTGATACACACATTCTCTGTGCATCGTGAAGTAACCGTGATCTTCACCAATTATGAGGTCGACCACAACGTCTAAGGCAAATCTTTGAGAAATCCTGGGAGTATGCAAAAGAGGTCT
>JAHWFO010085106.1:817019-827984 GCA_023313115.1 Rhysida immarginata
CCGCGACCCTAACGGATAAGCGGGTTTGAAAAGTAAGTAAGTAAGTACCACAACGTCTTGTAAATTGTTCATTTTAACTCTTTTGAGGTATGGCCACCTCTTCTTCATTTTTTCGATGTCCACACTATAAGGCTGAAATCCCAGATTTTTCATCGCCTTTACATTCGTCATCTTGCAGTAAGGTGCACCACGGTATGTACCTCTGACTTCAAAATCAACTAAGGTAGTCTTGCTAGTTATTTTGTTGTTAAATATTCCTTGTACAGTACATGTGTCCTCTTTACCTTTCAGGTTCAGTTGTGACGCCAATCTGTCTTCAATAAAACTGACTATGGCGCCGGAATCCAATAGTGCATGAGTCTTGATTACTATTCCATTGGGGCCACGAACCTTCACTGGAACAATTCCCATGGGACCACTCGCTCCTTTGATGAACATGGCGCCGATTACTTCTTCGGCAATGGATTCTTTGGGCGATGCGGGCTGGTGTTCCTCATCGGAGCTCTCCTCATATCGCGGAGGATTGACTTTTCGTTTCATTATGTGCAGCAAACGATGGTGCTTCTCCTTACAACCATTCTCGCCGCATTCCGTTTGGACTTTGCAGTATTTTACCATATGATTATATTTTTGGCAACAGAAACATACACGGGCCTTTCTGGCTAATCGCCGTCTCTCGTTGAGCGACTTCTTTTTGAAGGTCCAGCTTTTGTTTAGGCTATGCTTCACTCCATTACAACAAATGCACGTTGATTCTTTGGCTATATGTGCGGATGTCTTATCCTCTTCGGCTATTCCAACTGTGGCGACAGCCGGCCCCCGTGCTGCTTCCAGGCTCCAGGTAATTTGTCGACGAGCTCGCTGACTAACTGTCTATTGGAGAAGTAGTCCAACTGATTGAATGAACGTATGTTGGTTACTAACGCTTCAACGTCGCGTCCAAAATCGTCCAACGTCTCGAGTTTATTTAGGTCAGGCTTTTTCCCAGCACGTATTTTTGCGATACACCAATCCATGACTTATTCTGGTCTCCCAAATCTCTTCTCCAACACCTGACGAATCGTATTCACGTTGGCAAGATTAGCCATTAAATGCGCCACTATGCGTAGTGCTTCGCCCTTCAACGCACCTACGGAGACGCATCATATTTTCTTCGTCACTGATGCGGTATTTAGCAGTACTACGATTTAGAGTATCGATGAATCCTATCCAGTCCCCTGGATGGCCGTCAAATGAAGGTAGCCTACGATCATATTTAAGGCCCATATCCAATATTTGCCTCTGCATCAAGTCCATTTGCATTCGCATTAGATGGATAATTTCCTCATCTTTATCAGTTGAGACGTTCACTGGAGGGAGATTTTGCCACTGTTCTTTCGTTATCAGTCGGCAGTCCCGATGGTGCTGTCGGAGCATCAGTTACATGGCTGCGTTGCTGGATAACGTTTTTAACATTTGCAGTATTGCCTTTTGTGGCTTGTACTTGATCTCTCACACATGCGCCTATTCTATCCTGGTCAACAGATGACGCAGTCTCTGTATGTCGGTCAGTAGCATTATCTTTTTCATCTAGACGCAACTGCTCGATTGCAATTTCTGCTAGCTTTGTTATTTCTTCTCGTTCCCTTTGTGACCTCTGACGAAACTTATTCTAGCTCGTGGTTCTTCCGTGCTAGATTTCGCGTCAGCTCTTCCACTACGGCATTCAACAATGAGTCTTCCGTGCTAGATTTCGCTTCAGCTCTTCCACTACGGCATTAAACAATGAGTCTTCCGTGCGCTCCGCATCGGTCAGATCACTATCTGGCTGTGCCTTGATACGAGCGAGTCTGTCTTGACATTCTTGCATACGATATGTCAGGATTTCTATGTCGTCGTTGATTTCGTCAGTTTTCTTAGCAGCTACACTGTCGAATTTAAGCAATTCAGACGTCAGTTGCAATTCTTGCTTCTTTATACGGTTGTTGAGGCTTGCGCAAAATGACGCCGATTTCATACTCTTCTTGCTGCCAGAATTTCTGCAGTATATTACACGAGAGCCTCCTTGTTGACGCTCATCCATAGCAGGAACCTCTGACGTAGAAGCTTTAAGCTTATCCAAAACTGCTGTTGTTACTCGTTCGGACGTAGATGTCATCTTAGATTCTGCCTGGACACCGGGCGCAAGGTATTCAAGTCGCTTTGGCTGCGACGTCTCCCTCTTGGGACGATCCATGATGGGAAAAGCTTCAAATTTCACTTAGGGCTCGTGTATATCCCGTTCGCGGGATCCGGCTCGAAGGACCAGAAAATGTAGGGACGATCCGGCTCGAAAGATAAATTTAAGTCGGGATAATCCCTTGAAGTGTTCACAAAGGACCAAGTATATACCGGAATCTAAAGGACCGGTTTATATCTCGAAACAAGTGGCGGCTTCCATGCAAAACCTCCACGATGGCTAAGTGAAATGGAAATAAATTGTCCAGTGCATTTAAAGATTTAGCTCAGTATACTTTATTAACAGATATAGAATGGATACTGCTGTTAACAAAGGGCAAACATAAAATAAAGAGCTAACCTTTAGCAGACGATCGCTACCACAACATAACGGCATAAAAAACTAACAACAACTGCCCGTTGCTAGGCAACTGACTAGCCAACAACCCAACGCAGCCAAGCGACAAAATTGCCGAACAACAATGAACGCTTCAAGTAGCGATCGTCTCTAACTTTTAACATTGTTAAATACACAATTAATACGTTAACAAAATTCCATGAATAATTAACTATTAATTAAATTAAGATTAATTTCCATTGAAAACTTATAATTAAAAATAACTTAAAATTATTGCCATTTAATTAGAGAGTCATAATAGAAGTTCAAGTGATACGTCGTTACAGCGTAGCATAATTGAGATGTCACTGTAGCACTTTTCGGTCTCAAAACCTGGCACCACTGAACAGTTGGATAGACATTGAACCCAAAGATATTTCGAGGGAAATCTTTGAGCAATTCCAATCACAAATTGAAATGGAAAGAAGATCCTGACAACAAAGCATCGCAGAACAGATTCAGAAAATTAATGCATAGATTTAAAAGAGATCCACATCTTTACAAGGAATATCGTGAAGTAACTGATGAACAAGAAATGCAAGGAAATTACACTCCAGACATGAAAAATGTCTTTTAGATGAAAATAACGAATAACGTATGTAATTATGTTTTGTTTACCACGCACCATTTTCCAAAAAATCCACATTTTAGCTTTTTACGTACGGTCCGGTACTCAAGAGAAGATCTTTCGAGTTGCACAATTCCACCATTAAACGGCAGAAACGTTTGGGTGAGTTCATTTCTAAAAAGGTTGGATAGGGATATTGCAATTGTTGCCTAAAGCACCCGCGCAACAAAAACAACGCAGACACGAGAGACAACATGCGACGCAGGAGGAAAATATGACAACAATTGCAATATCCCTGTCCAACCTTTTTAGAAATAAACTCACTCAAACGTTTCTGCCGTGTAGTGATGGATTTGCGCAACTCAGGTCCTCTCTTGAGTCACGGACACTATCTTTCTTGTAGTATATATAGAAGCGCTATGCGACTAGTTCCTCATTCTGAAGATCTCCCTATACTTATAGCTCCAGATAAATATACTGTTGATTCAGAGGAAGACACCTCCGATAACCCAAACCATCAAGATCCTGACTTTCAACCATCTACAGCTATGACATGTTCACATCAAGAAATCAAACAGGCTTAACGATGTGTACGGACCCCCTCCCCCTGAAGATTGTACAGGATTTATTTCCTAAGTTTTTAAGAAGAAACCATTTAGAAGTTTTATAACAATTTATCTGCTTTATTAGAAGAATGTTTTATGTGAGAAGCTATTAGATTTACAACACCGGACGACAATATTATTTTTCCAGTTGAGTTGGGTAACAACGGTATTGTGTTGCGGAGTGCCTTGCCGATTCGAGTGGGAGTGGGGGGCCCCCCCCCCATTCTCCTCCTGGGACAAGTGAGCTCTGTGCCGTGTTGACAACTCATGAACTTTGTATGAATGCCAATCAGCGACGTGTATTTGATCCAGGTGAATGGTATCCCTTTTCTAATCTTACTGGGATATTATCAATGAACTGAAAATAGAGAGAGTTCTTCTTCTTCTTCTGATTCACTTGTTGATAGAGAGAGAGCTACTGATTTCTTCCTGCTCTCTTGGAAGCACGGCGACAATGAAGGAAAAAACAAATACTAAATGATGGAAACAACTAAAACAATAGTCGTGGAGTTAGTAAATAGTGAAACCTTCACTATTATTACCAATTATCTTAGAACCAGTTTTAGCACCCCAATTTGAAAGCAAATAAAAGAAAAAACTATTATTATTATTGATATTATTATGATTTAAACCTGAATCAGTTAGACAAATACAATCGCGGAGCCCAACAAAAGAAGACCACATCGGAGTCGACACTACACCACCCCCAAGGAGATGGGTAATGATACTTTCGTTTTACTTGCTATGTGAATATTAAGGTGGTCACCAGAATTCTCTTTGTAATAAGTTAAAGTTATTTGAATATTGTAATGAATGAAATAATAAGTTTTAATAAATTGAAAGTAAAACTAAACAATCAGTAACTCTTCTAAGATATATAATTATCATTAAAATAAACTTTAAAAGAAAGTATGAAACTTATGATAGTCTTTTGGTAATTTAACTTGAAAGAAAGAACTTTTGGAATTTTACTTTAATTTTACTTATATGAAATAAATATGTGTTATTATTATTAAACAAGGTTTCTGCTCCATTCTTCTCTATCAAGTATAAAAGTATTAATAATGGTGGTTAAAATAATTTAATATCTGGAGAGGTGTAACCCTTAAAAAAGCCTAAGGCGATTATCGGTATCGGGATAGGTCTCAACTACCGCCCGTATACTAAGACCAGAACCCATGGATATACCCACAGGGAAGAATCCCGTGGAAGGTGGGCCCGAGGGGAGTAAACATGAGGAGCAGCCCTGGCGATATTTTAAGATCTTTTAATGACTCCTACCCTCCCCATTGGGGCGCCACAGATGGAATAGAAGTATACTAGCTGAATATTGCTGGTCTATTATCAGGGACATACCAACAGAGCCTTAGTTTGCGCGAAATGTGATGGCAGTTTCAATTGTTCGACATTGTTACAACAAACATGAAACAATACATAACAACTGAAATGTCCATCACATTTCGCGCAAACTAAGGCTGGGTGGACTATACAAGAGGAAACGGCCAAAAAATCATTTTAGTATTTGCGTTTTCTATAATCAAGCCTCTGTTACATTTCTCTGAGAAGTGGGTCTCCTACAAAAACGGTACGTGATGGACCATTTTGGGTTTGATATATGAATCAATCACCTTTAGTTTATACAGAATTACAGTTTCATCTACAGGACAGAAGAAAGTTCAAATTTGTTGTACAGTGTTATTGAAAAGATTGATATAAAAGAAGAAATAATATATCCAACTTATCATACGGAAAATCATTTTCTTTAATTTAGCCGATTTTGAACACACCTCCCCGGCAATGGAATGCGCCTGAGCCTATGTAAATCAGGTGGTGTATCAGTGGGCATTCCGTAAATATTTGTTCAGGAAACGAGCGCAGAAAACTAATAATTTTGGAGAGGCTACGTACGAGCCCTTTCCAAGGCGGGATTTAGTGCCGTACGGATCGTGTATCAGTGCAAGATAGAAGGAATTTCGTTATTAAGTCCATTCTGTCTAACATACGTAATTCAGGCGTTCCCGACAAGTTCACCCATGAAAAGCTATCTCGGAAGAGACTCAGGATCGACCGATGCATCGGCCGCCCATGTTTTGTTACCAAAAAAACATCGGCCATCGGCCACAAACTCGGTAAAAGGCCGATTGTTTGCCGATGTTACAAAACATATTTACAACCTCTGCCCGCATTTGTTTCAGTGGACTCGTCTACCTACCAAGTAGGAAAAAGCAAAGTGGAAATGGATTCACTCACCAAATTCGTAGGAAAAATAAAAATACGTACTAAATGATCACAATGGATATCGACGAGTCGGATACCATTAGTGAAACTGATATTATTGAAGTAATTGAGAAAACTGATAATTTAAAAACCAGTGAAACTGACAAACTTGAGGATCCCATTTAGAGTTATTACAAAAAAATTCCTAATGACAAGAAACGACTAATTTGTAAGAAATGCAGGAAAGATATATCACGTGGTGATTTAAGTATCAAAACTATGTTCGGATACAATAAATACCTATATATTAAATTAAGAAAACTTTGCATTAAGATTAAGCAATTACTTTGCACTAAGAAATTTAAACAGCTGTTTTTAAATATGTAATGATATTTATTTTTATTATATTACGGAATAATATTTTATACTTATTCACTGAGTAATTAACTTCCTTGTTATAACTTTAAACTTAGGTTACTTCCTACCAGTCATGATTCCAAGTTATATACCTCGAAAATTAAATTGTCTTTTGAATAAAATTGTAATGCTTGCATGTTAGGCTTCTAATTAATATAACGATGTCAAAGTTAGTCATATGATTAAATTTTAATCATTCAATTTACGTAACTAAGTTAACTTTAAAAGGTTTATTCAGAAATTAAAAATTTTATTTTTAAGCTATAATAAATAATTTTCAATTTACGTTACTAAGCTTAATTTTACGCTAAGTAAAAAATAAGCAAAATAATGTTATTGAAGTAGTAGTTATAAGCCTCTGTTATTATACATTATGCTATTATACACACACCGGCCAATGAATTAGAAAACTTCGTCCAATATGGTATTGACCCTCCTTTGGCTGTAATTACAGAACATACGCGGTTTGGCATGGACTCTACAAGGTGTTGCAATGCAGGTAAGGTAATTGCAGACCATGCATTCGTCAGAGAGATCTTCAGGTCTTGCAGAGTAGACGGAAGCTGATGCCTTCGACGAATGCCTCTTTCCAACATGTCCCAAACATTCTCGACCTGATTCAAATCCGGACTTCGCGCTGGTCACGGCAGCTGTTGCAACTCGGTGTCATGTTCAGAAAACCACTCCTGAACAATTCTTGCTCGATGTACAGTAGCATTGTCGTCCATGAAGAACCCGTCACCATTTGGGTACAAATGCACCATTGCATGATGGACTTGATCTGCAACAATATTCAGGTGGTCTTTGGTTTTCACCCGACTGTCAAGAATTATCAGGAGACCTTAGCCATACCAACAAAACATAGCCAATACCATGACACCTCCTCCTGCAGCTTGAACTGTATTCACAACACATGAGGGGTCCATCGCTTCATGGGGCTGCCACCAAATTCTCTGCCGGCCATCGGTGCAAAACAATGTGTAACGCGACTCGTCCGACCACATCTCCTTTTTCCAGTCGTCTACTGTCCAGTCGCACCGTTCTTTACACCACTGCAGGCGAAATTTCCGGTTTGTTGCTGACACTAGGGGCTTCCTCACTGGCATGCGACTTCCCATCCCTATTCGCTTCAACTCTCGGCGCATTGTTCTGGAGGAGATGGGTTGCGATGATCCTTCATTGAAGTCTGCCGTCAGTTGCTCCACACTAGACCTTCGGTTTTGCCCCACAATCCGTCTCATACGAAATCGGTCCCTGTCTGTGTTGATTGTTTTTGATCCACAATTCTGCCGTTTCGATAACTCTTGTGGATTCCGTTTTCACGCATTGAACACCTTGGAGACCTGACCTTTTAAGATACCGGTTAATTGTACTATCCTGGAAATCGTAGCTCCAGCTAGACGGGCTCCCACAATAACTCCTTTTTGGAACCCAGACAGGTCTGCTGTTTTCCCCATTTTGCTCAACTCGAGCAGCTGCAGTTTGTTCCTACCCTGTACCTGCAGCTTGGAATGAGCATGTACCTCACATGATTGCATTCATTTGCATATCACAATCGTTTCTGACCTGTGACCCCGCTTTACATATCAGTACAGTAATTCATCACGGGTTTCTAATTCAATGGCCGGTGTGTGTAGTAACCGAGAGAGAAAAAAAATGGCGACAAAAAAAAAACCATCGGCATCGGCCATCGGCAAAGGCCGATGTATTTTTGTAATCATCGGCCTAAACAATCGGTATTGGCCTTTATCTTGAACTGAACAATCGGCATCGGCCCATTGGCCAAAAATTGCCATCGGTCGATCACTAGAAGAGACCCTACCCCAGTCGTTCACCTGAAACAAGTCAAAAACATCAGGAAATTGGTAGCACAGAAAATCCCTCTGTCACAGAAGGCAGAACATCTGCGTCAACGGTAAATCGCATAATTAAACGCAATTTAGGCCTGCGCAAGTTCCATAAAGTTGCTCTTATGCTCTTAATGAACGTCACATCCGTGAACGCAAAACCAACGCCTGCAAATTCTACGAAGGCTGTCTTCCGGGCGAGAAATGGCGGTTTGTTGTCACGTTGCATGAAGCATGGGTTAACTAACAGTTTACGGTAAGGCTCGTGCAATTGCCTACCACCCATCAGATGCGAAACGTCGAACTGATTGGGTGCGCAAATGTCGTAAAAGTTTTCCTAAAGGCTTCATTGTGGTGGCGGGGTACTGCTCAAAAGGACGGTTGCAACTTCGTCGGGTGGAGAAAAACGCTAAGGTGAATGCAAATTACTATCAGGAGAACATTTTGAAACTCTTTACACAGAGGAGATCCCGGCATTGTTTTGGAGAGGAGAGAAACTTTGTGTTTATCAAGATGAGGTCTCCAGCCAAACCGCACGGTCAACCCAGAATTTTATGGCACAAAGGAAGAGACCAGTATTCGTGCTATCCCTTCTTTGCTATCCCTGTCAAGCCACCTGACGCCTCCCCCATGGACTTTTGTGGCTTTGGCGTTCTCGAAAGGGGTCTCGGAAAACATCGCCCAAAAACCATCGCTGGGCTTCGGAAAGTGTGCAAGGAGATATGAAACGAAATTCTTCTCATCGTCCTGCAAAGAAGTCTGCTAGCATGGAAATTACGCTGCCGGGCTATTGCCAGGAATCAGAGGAAACGATGAACATAATCGGTGGTGAAGAGGCTTCATGTGAAATGATAATCATCCAAAATCGGCTAAGTTAAGGAGAAATGACCCTCTGTTTCACCAATCGGTGCTCTTCGCCGTCGCATACTCCACTCGATTGGCCGCCAGAAGTCCATCTGTTTCTCCTCTCTCCCACCCATCCAACGGCTCTTTGCCAAGGAAACGCTACAGAGAGCAACCTCGGCTCCCCCTCCGCTCGTTCTCGAGAGGAACGACCGAGCCCAAAAAACACGAGGCTGTGATAAAAGAAACTAATAAGCTGAGAACAGTTTTCGAAGCATTTTCACATGCAAGAAATCAACCTTCCTTAAATGATGTTAGAGAAAAGACCAAATCTTAAACAAGGACTTTCACGCGATTTGCTTGAATTTAGAAAACATGAAATCGCCAAAACCGATGTATACACTGCCTTTCATCAAAGTTCTCTGCATCCAGACGACAAAAATGTCATGAAATTCTTCCTGTTCCAAATCTGTCAAATCAGAAACACGTTATTTATCTTAAGCGACGTATTCTGTTTGGAACTGCTCCCAGTTCTTTCATTTAGACCGCTACAAATCAAGCACATCTGAAGAAATTTGAACACGAGTATCCTGAAACTCTTGATAACTGAAAATTCTTTATACAACCTCTGACAATTAAGTTCGGTGAATGAGTTCACACAACAAAATGCAAAACAGATAGAGCCACATTAACTTTATTGTCCTTCGAAATAATCACCCTAGAAGGCAATACACTTTTGGGATCGGGAAGTGAATTGCCAGAAGTCCTGGAAGCTCCTTAGGGATGGCTTTAAGTTCACGTGTCACATTTGCTTGAATGTCTGGAATGTCCGCAAATCTGTGTCCCTTTAAGGCCCGTTTCAGGCGTGGGAACAAGAAAAAGTCTGCTGGTGCCAAGTCTGGTGAATAAGGGAGATGAGCTATGGATACGACCCCTTTGTTGGCCAGAAACTGTTGCACGATTACGGCAGTGTTCCTCTTTGATCCATTATCCACAGTTACGTGCGCACGCTACACCTTCAACTGAAGAAACGAGCATCTGCTAAACCATTGCGCGCACAAACGTGACTTGTCTGAACTTGCTTAAACAATGACTGGGCTTGTATTCACATGCATTGTTACTCGCGTAAAGCTCGCACAGATTAGAGTGTGACATCATTCACCGAGCTTAATTGTCAGAGGTTGTATGAACGACTTAGTAGCTGCAGTGTCATATGAAGAAGCCCTGAAGCTATACGAGGAAGTAAATTTGATATTAAATAAAGTTGCCTTTAACAAAATAGAAAAAAAATTCTGAATTTTTTCATCATAAGATCCCAAATAATAAGAAAATGGAGAGTCAAAAATGCTTGGAATGCGCTGGCAAATTGATTCGGATCTTCTGAGCCTTCATCTTATTAGCAGTACATGTAATCTGATAGGCTTCACCAAACGCAGCATTTTGGACCTCTTAAGATTGGCTGCCCTCTTTATGATAAAATTAAAGATGCTATTACAAGATCTTAGGAAAGAAAATCGAAAATGGGATTACGAACTAGACGTTACGGTAAAAGGAACGAGGTTAAAATACATCGCCGAACTTGATCATATTAGGCTTAACATGTGACTGATAAAATAGATTAATGTTAAGAGGTTATGTCTGTCTTGCACATCTGTAATAAACCTGAAAAAACTGCTACCCTCGAAGCGATCGAAATATTTAAGGCCAAGAGGTCCACCCCACACTTGCTTCTCAATTGCCAGACGGACTTTAACGTGTTTGCTATACTTAGTTCTTTATCTGATCTACTATGATTTTCTCTCGTTTTCTTTATTTTATGTTTCTTCTGCATTTTGTATGTTCCTTACCCCTTTACTTTATTATGGTTTTTTTTTT
>JAHWFO010085106.1:827994-935007 GCA_023313115.1 Rhysida immarginata
GTTAAACGCACCATCTCTGTACAACTTCTCTTTTGTGTATCTTAAAAAATTTTTTTTTTTTTGTATTTATTCTATTTTATTCTACTGGCCATTATGTCCTTTTTCTCATTGGCCCTCTTGCTTTATATCCTATTGGTTCTTGTATGTATTTACGCTCATTGCTTAACTTGTACCACTGTTCTGTATATATAAAGGCTTGCATGCCTCTTGCTGTATATCCTTGACAAAGCCGGGAATAAATGGCGAAACTAGTTGGAACTCCTGATGTCCCTCTGTTATACTGTAAGGCCACCACCTGTTTAATTAATGTTAAACTTTACCCAGTTTGCGATGTCAGTTTTTTACAAAAAAAAAAAAAATAAGTCATCTTTCTTTTCTTCTTTCTATATACAGAAGGATGTTTGTTTGTGGGTTTGTTTGTTTGCTTTTTATATAAATCTACAGTCTTATTCCGATCTTAAAAAAACTTCGCATACATGACCTTCAAAGCATGAGGAAGGTCACTAACTACCTCATATTTCGAAAAAATAATAATTGTTGATAAAAAATCGATATTCATGGTTATGGCAGGGCATATTAATAAGAAATATCTCATGACCAACAATGCAAGACAAAGTTTTTGCAACAATAAGTATCAACAATGGTATCAACACGCAATTCACAAGCACTCTGCACGGACCAACAATATATATCTCAGGACCAACAATGCAAATAAAAGTTTGTGCAACAATAGGTATCAATAAAGGTGTCAAAACGCAATGCACCAACACTAAGCAAGGATCAACAATATATGTCTCGTGACCAACAATGCAAGGCAAAGTTTGTGCAATATAGAATTCAATGCATAGAATTTCTGTTATTCAGGCTTTTCTTACAAAAGAGAATTCTTAGTATTTAACAATTTCTTGGAAATCTTTAAAAATGATCAGTAACTGGACATAATGGGAGTTAGCAGACTATTAAGAAAGTGAAAGACGATAGAGGAAGCACTCCTTTAGCTCCGTGCTGAATTGAGGGTTGTTCTGTTTACCTACAAGCGTAATTATCCCGGGCAACGCCGGGTCCTCTGCTAGGCTATATATATATATAAAGAAAGATGTTTGTTAGTGGGTTTGTTTGTGTGTATTGAATACGAATCTACAGTTTTATTCCCATCTTGATGAAAGTTTTCGTGCTTGACCTTTAAAGCATGAAGAAGGTCACTATCTACCTCAGATTTCGGAAAAATAATAATTATCGATAAAAAAATCGATATTCATGGTTATGGCAGGGCATATTAATGAGAAATATCTCATGACCAACAATGCAAGGCAAAGTTTGTTCAACAATAGGTATCAACAATGGGGTCAACATGCAATGCACTAACACTATGCAAGGATCAACAATATATATCTCATGATCTAGAATGGAATGCAAAGTTTGTACAATTTCTTGAAAATCTTTAAAAATGATCAGTAACTGGAGATAATGGAGAGTTAGCAGACTATTGAGAAAGAGTGGAAATACGACAGAGGAAGCACTCCTTTAGTTCCGTGCTGTATTGAGCAAATGGTAAGTATGTCAATGAGAAGAATCGGCGATCGCTAGACTACACAAACAGATGGCCAAGTTTTGATTCAAGACATCGAGAGAAGAAAGGGAAATCTACGAACATCAAGGGTACATCTAAAGTAAGATTATGTGAGTAAGAAATTATTTAGACTAGCAGTGGCATCCTTGGAGAGGTCCATCCATTGTGAGTCTTTAAAAAACATTTTTTTGAATTTTCATAAAGAATTTTTACTGTATTAATTCATGTGTTTATTTTTAAGATATTTCAAAATTTAAATAGAGCAAGAAGGTATAAGAGCTTCTACGTCCAGGGCAAGAAAAACTTGAGTCTAAAGTATCTGGTGATGCTCGCTGCGGTGAGGCAAATCAAGAAGAGTTTAGATAAAGTCCCGGTATATCACCTAGACTTCCTGTTTTTCGTATTTTTCGTAGAATACATAGTCCCTTTGCTTTGTGTTGTATTGTTCTGAGATTATTCTCTTTACCTACAAGTGTAATTATCCCGGGCAACGCTGGGTACCTCTGCTAGTTCTTAATACATGTTGAATAGAGACCAATACCTCTGACGAACATATTTATTTATTCCGTGACGCCAGTAAACAGCTTATGGTTCTAAATAATACAAGATACGTTTTATTATGGCAAAAACGAGAGTGGCACCTTGAAAGAATTAACTCTTCCTCGGCTTGAATTAATGAAAGCATTATTAAGTGACAGACCAGTAGACTCTTTAAAACAAGTTTTTCCGGAATGCTCAATAAATCTCTGGTCTGATTGTTTTTGATCAGTCTCTATAAAACTAACATGAACGCTGGAAATCATTCGTGAAAAACAATTACAGAAATCAGTCAGAACTTTCTTGAACAGTGGTTACACTTGAATGGGCATTTAAACTTTGCGGCCAAATTGAGCAGAGGGCAATCTTTAGTCTCTCTTTTGTTAGACACCACCTTGTGGAATGGACTCCGGTTTGTGAAGATGGGGTTGCCTCTTCGATAAACACCGAACTTTCAAATGATGGCGAGACTGCTAACGACAGTGGATAGGCCCATTCTACGAACAGCTTACTTTCTGAATTAGAAGGTAGAGTTTGTAAGTATTTAAGTATACATTATCGGTGGCCGCTACCGTGCGTCAATATCTATATAAGATCAAAAATCGAAACTAAGTTAAAAGAAGTTCGGAGGAGGGAACGATTTGTAATACACGTTATGCTATTAAACTTATTTTTCCTCACTAATTTCCCGATTTCCGTTATTTTGCGAGCTAAATGAAGTAAGATTGTTCGACTTCATCTAATTAAGAACTTTTTTCGAACAACCATCTGACCGAAACAAGCTCGCACAGTCCGCTACGTCCGATCGTCGCTCACTTGCCCTGCCCGTCCGCCATGTCAGAACGAGGGAACGACGATGTAGAGAGAAGAAATCACCCGCCAATGTACTACTTCAGCTTTACACCCGTCACGCCGATTAATGATGTCTGCTGCTGCAGAACACAAAGACTTAAAAGATACGTCTTTTAAACAAGTTGAAATAATTATGTTCTGTGAGAAGCGTGGCATACATATCTCAGACAGACCGACAAAAGCAGAGCTCACCGCCACCATTGTTCTCGATAACATAAGATGTTCAAAAGGTCGAGCACGATGCTTTCAACGGAGACCGTTTCACTCCCGCCATTATAGCTCCAATCACCGCGCCGTAGCCGTTCCGTTCACTCCCGTCACTACTGCAGCATCTACAGTTGTAACACCCCCATTTACTACTGCTACAGTCCCGCCCGCTCTCAGAACTGTTCCATCTATTTCTGCAGCCACTTCATTTCATAATCCGTCAACAGTTACAATAAATCCACCCGCAACATTCGAATATGATGCTGCGTCTGCGTCATCTACGATGATGAGCGCCCAGCCTCCTGAATCACAGTATGATCCCCCAATTCTGTCCACGTGAGTGTCTGTTACTTCATGCCCACTGCAATACAACAATTTTATTCCCGAACTCACGCATCAACAATCAGCGGCTCACACAACGATTCCACTTGGACAGAATTTTTCCTATTCTTACAGCAACATACCCGATATTAGCAATTTAATCAATATGTTTAAGGGTTTCAATTCTGAGAGTGCAATCAAATGGATAAGCAGAATCGAAAGCATTCTACACTCCCTTCGTTTGCAGTGTTCTCCCCAGAAAATTTTATCAGATGGGTGGAAAGATAAAACAGCCGGGCAGACAAACCTTAAAAACAAATAAAATATTATGCAGTGGTGTGCACTTTTTCGTGTATTCAGCCAGGCGATCGCCAAAATCAATCGGGCCGCGCGCCCGTTAAAAAAGGGCCTGGGGAGAACCCTGGTATGCATCCGAGCAATTTGGGTTCTGCTGGCAGAGATATTTGTCCGAAGACGCCCGTCGTTGGCACAACAGTATTGGAAGAGCCTATACAGAGCGGGCTACTTGGAGACACCATTTTCTTCAGTTTTTCGGTCAATTTCTCGATAAGGCCAAATGGCACCAAATGCTTATGGACTCTCGAAAGAAGCCAAACGAGACACTCCGAACCTATACCCTGAAAAGACTGGAAAGTACTTGAAAGATATCCTGGATACATCCCAGAAGAGGGGAACATCTCTTATCTTCTCAGCGGTATATCTGAAGAACGCTATTACACAGTCCAGTCACTTTAATGTGACCACCACCTACGTTCAACATCAGCGGAAAATGGTTACGTCCAGAAGGTAGGTACCAGTATCAGAGGTGGGGGGGGGGGGGAGAATAGAAAGAGTGTCAGAGGGAAGCAGAAAACATTGCAATGGTTGGAGTCATGGCGAAACGTAGAGATTTATCCGACCTTCAAAAGGGCATGATCATCGGCTTCCGAGCCAAGGGCGGCAGTATTTCCGAAACGGCTAGTTTTGTGAAGTGTTCGCGTGTCGCCGTGGTGAAAGTGTACCGTGCATGACAGAATGGCAATACCCAAAATCAGCGTCAAGCCAAGTGTGGGCACCATGGCCCATAGATGACAGAGGTGAACGACGGCTACGGAGATGTGTGCAAGCCAACAGACGTGCAACCGTGGACCAACTGACCTCCAAGATGAACCAGGGAGCTACCAAACGTGTATCTTAACGACAGTTCAGCGAACGTTGCTGCGTATGGAGCTCCGCAGCAGACGGCTGGTTCGTGTACCAATGCTGACGGCTGTTCACTAGCGACAAAGACGGACACTGCTCGCCAGTACCGCAACAGGACAGCAACAGTGGCAAAAGGTGGCTTTTTACGATGAATCACGGTTTGTGCTTCATCCGACAGATGGGCGATGGCGAGTACGGCGTTCAGCGTCAAAAAACAAACACCCTGCAACACGTGCCGCAAGGGTCCAGGCCTTATGGCCTGGGGAATGTTTTCACGGCATTCCCTGGGCGCACTCTTCATTGTAGACGGCACCATGGATCAATGGAAGTAAGCATCTCTCCTTTCGGACCATGTCCACCCTACATGCAGATTGCGTTTCCTCAAAACGATGGCATCTTCCAGCAGGACAATGCGATACAGCGCGCAGTGTCCGTGCGTGGTTCGAAGAGCACGAGGATGTGCTTACGGTACTCCCCTCGTCCCCAAACTCCCCGGATTTAAACCCCATAGAGCATCTGTGGGACCACCTCGATAGGGTTGTTCGCGCCATGGATCCTCCACCGCGCAACTTACGGCAGCTCGCCACAGAACTGGAGTCGGCATGGCTTCACATACCTGACAATACCTTCCAGAACCTTATTGACTCTCTTCTGTTCCGTGCCACTAAAGGTCGTTATTCTGGCTAGTGACAGATGGTCACATTAATGTGACTGGACTGTGTATATTTAAGCAGTTGCGCCTACAAATCAATCAATGAATCACTTCTAGCCTTCTCACGTGCCGATGAAAGAACGCCAAAACCAAATGAACGCTCAGAAACTAATGCATCCTCCAAAAAAACCCAGACAAAACGGAACTTTCCTAAGGTGAGGACATTTCTAAAGCCTTTGTTTTAATTGTGAAAATTTTGGATTTCTCTCAATTGACTGTCCATCTCCGAAAAAGAACACACGAAAGGCTCAAGCACCAAAGAACACACCAATCTCCAAGCAGCAAAGGCGACTACCAAGAACAAGTTTCTGCTTTTCCTAAAAACATTGTATTCTTACATCGGGACAAGAACCGCTATCATTAATAAAAGGTTCAATCAACGATATTCCAGTACTCATGCTTTTAGATGGATGATCGACTTCTACGTTAATCAGGAAGAAATTCGTGAAGGACCAACCAGTACCATCTACTGGCAGAATACTAGCTTGTGGCAAAGATAGAAATGCAAAAGTAATCGGCCGTACAAACGCATTCATCAGTATTGGTAACACCGCCAATGTTTAGTTCCTGAAGCCATTATTACAGAAGATCTCCCAAATGAATGTGATGCTATACCTGGTAAAGAATGGCAAAATTGGACAGACGTCGTTGTTATTGTATATCCAAATGGCACAGTGTCGCTAATTCCAGTAAAGTGAAAATATAGCCCAACCACTTCGACTTTTTGACACAGCTGAGAGCAATGCATTAGTTGCAGTTCCGAACCAACATCTGTATCACTCTACTGAGCCGAGTAACAAAACATTGATCGAAATCTATTCTACCTCTAAGGATTCAGCACTTCAACACAGCATTGAGGTATTTAAGGCAATACTCTCCGTTCATCTTAACGAAGAGTAAGCGCGAACCATTGAAAGAATCGTTCGAGAAAATCCAGAAGCTATTGACAAGGATGGATCTCCTTTAGGCGAATGTGTCAGCGCAAAATATATGATTTGTCTCAAAGACGAAATTCCTGTATTTAGTCGTCCGTATAGATACTCACAAACAGATCCAGACTTCATACGCAATGAAATTCAAAAATGTACAAATTAGGTATCGCAAGACCAAGTGGTTCTTGTTGAACAGCCACATCACGAACCAACTCCAAAGAGAGTGTGTATAAACTACAGAGAAATAAACGCAAAGACCGTCATTCCAACATTTCTTATGCCCCTGATAAACGATACAATTGCCAAGATCGTTCAGAAGAATGCAAAATTCTTTAATACTCTAGACGTCAAAAAAGCCTTTATGTCAATTCGCATACGACCCGAACATGTACACAAAACAGCTTTCATAGCACAAGACTACAAGGGCGACTTCGTCAGAATGAGTTTCGATATGGTGGGGTCACCCACAACAATGAACATGAAAAGGATACAAGCCTTTTCCGTTCTCCCAGATACGGCAACCTACAAGGACGTAGGACGTTGGACAAGGAGCCAAAATCCAGGAAGAAGCAATCGAAAATTTCAGACTAGCGCTGCAGAGACTCTCCTTACATGGACTACGTGTGGAACTAGTGAAGTGTCGGGTGGTAAAAGAAGAGGTGAAGTATTTTGGATTGATAGTGAACGCAGCCGGGAAATGTTCCGATCCAGACTATATATATAAAACGTCCAATACGTCCATCCAGGACCTGTATGGCCAGAGGCCGATAAGTTGGGTTGCTGGATGGACCTGGATTAACGACTGCTGTAAGATGGGTCGCAGCAGCCGGGGGGTGATGGTACCTCACTGATGGTCGCCCATCCAGTGACTAGCCGTGCCTGGTGTCGCTTAACTTCCCTGAAGTTGTGTGTTCAGTGGAAGCCCACCAAGCCATGGCCTCCCCATGTTAAGTTTAAACTTCTGCAGTCATGTGAACGATTACACCGATTTCTTCACTCTCTTAATTATTACCGACGCTTTCTGAAGGACTTCGCAAAAAAGAGCTGATTGCCTTAGGTCTCTCGTGAATTCTAAGTAACCGTTTGTCATCAAGCATCGTATATCACCTTTGCTGCATCACTTTCGGCCAGAATTGCCAACCTCAGTCTATACTGATGCCAGCCAAAGTGGACTTGGTGCTGTGCTTACGCAGCAACAAGATTCGCCTGATGTCCCTATCGAGTTCGCCAATAAATCAGTATCTGAGAGAACCAGATAACCAGTAACACTCAAACATGCTAGAATGCATGGCTGTTCATTGGGCAATAACTGAAAAGATTTCGTATCTTCTTGTACGGACTCCCACATTTCACTCTCTATACTGACAACTTTGCTGTGTCATACTCGACTCAAAACAGTGCTTCAAATAGACGATTTGCTCGTTGGATTGTTGAACTAGCCGTGTTTAACCCTCGTGAAACATACAAGGTGTGTCCGGAAAGTAATGCAATTGTTTTTAACCAATGTCTTTATTGGACATATCGTTACAAACGTTTAATATTCTTCGAAATAGTTCCCTTGGGCCACCACACACTTTTTCCAGCGACTCTGTCACGCACGGTGCGCGTCCAGGAAGGCTTCAACGGGGACCTCGGCAAGGGCCCTCGTCACAGCGTTTTGGACGGCTTCAATCGACCCAAAACGGATTCCTAAAGGCGGTCTTCATCCTCGAGAAGAGAAAGAAATCGGCCGTAGCCATGTGCTTTGTGCTTCGCTTGGTACTCACGGACGCGCAGAGCGGTGTGGCTTGGAGTGTTGTCATGTTGAAGCTCCCAGGTAGCGGCGATCTCCTTTCTCACCTCATGTCCAATTTATCGGTCACCTGTTCGTGTACAATTGTTTCGGGAATGTTGAGAGTTTCTGCAATCATCCGGACACTCAACCGACGGTCAGAATTTAACAGATCGCGCATACGGGCCAAATTGTCGTCGGTTGTGCTGGTTGACGGCCGTCCAGCGCGGGGTTTGTCGACCACCTCTTCCAGGCCTTCCAGACTGTGCCCGTAAGCTTGCACAATCAATTGGTGGGTCTCCGCAAGAGATTTGTTCAGTTTCGAACCTAACTTTATCGCATAACGTTGCTCGAGTGACGATTCCATCACTTTTCGTGACACAGGCACTAAACACAGGCTCGGAGCAGACTGGCGAAGGCATCGCTTTGAAGGTGACAGTCCCCCACACATAACTCAACCGATCGGATCGCTCTGCAGCCATTTTAATTACTGGCACAAAAATATTTGCATTACTTTCCAGACACACCTTGTATACCAGGAAAAAAGAATGTTCCAGCTGATCTATCAAGAACTGAAAACCTACTGAAAAGCGCAGACTGCACTAGTTGTCACAGCTGCACATCCTCGCCTAGCTACTGAGCAGAAAAATGAGTTTTCCAAAGCTCTTCTCCAGAGAGAGACTAGTCCCCATCAAAATCCCGAATTTCGGATTGATAATGGACTCTTAATTCCGACGAGACCCTAATAAAAACAATAGTGAATTCATACTACCACAAAAAATTACACTCGCATGCCAGAAGTCATGGGATAGCACCTAAAAACGTGTGGGGCCTCAAATACAGCGAAGTGCTACAGTGCGACGCGGTATTGATTGACAATCATTCCGACTGGAGACCTTCCCACAATTGCCCATTACGGAGCCACCACCGGCTTGCACAGTGCTTGACAACTTGGGTCCATGGCTTTCATGGTGTCTGCGCCACACTCGAGCCCTACCATCAGCTCGTATCAGCTGGAATCGAGATTCATGAGACCAGGACACACGTTAACAGTTGTCAAGTGTCCAGTCGATGTTTCCACGGCCCAAGAGAGACGTTGCTGACGATGTCTTATTAGCAAGGGCACCCTCGTGGGTCTCCTGCTTCCATATCCCATGCACACCAGACTTCGTTGCACAGTTCGCATCGATACAGCTCTAGTGTAGTGATGTGCGATACCAATGAAGCATCGATACTTCCGGTATCGAGTACTTTAATAAAATACTCGATACCAATATCGAGTACTCAATGAGAAAGTATCGATAGTATCGAGTAAAAATGAGTATTTATGTATATGGTAAAGTGCATTTCTGAGAGGACGTCGAACCTATACTGGTGCTAACATCACTCATTACAATTAGACCTCATTACTATTACTAGGAGGCTATCATCAGGTGTCCGAGTCATTAGCTTTTTTTTTTTTATTTCCCGTGCGCCCATAGAGCAAGGCGTGAGCTCGACAGCTCGACCTCGTTAGGGGAAATAAAAACAAACGCTTCGAAAGATACTTCCCTAATCAGTAGGCAGCCACTGGAATAAAAGCGTTAAAATATTCAACAGATTCTGAATTAACGCTGAAAATCGAACATCTTCATTAGGTGACTCATAGGTTTTTTCAGTATCGAGTATCGATGTGCAAACTATCGATACTGTCGATACTTGCGCCATATAGTGTACGATACTTGAGTACTCGATACCGGCAAGTCTCGATATTTTTTGGTATTGGTATCGGCACAACACTACTCTAGTGTCACCCCGGTTAAAATCTGATGTCATTTGGCGTAGTGTCAGTTGCCTGTTAGCGGGGACCATCCTACTCAGACGACGTTGGTCTCGTTCATTTAGAAGGTATGGTCGACCACTGCGTTGTCCATGGTGGGAGGTAATGCCGTCAAGTTGGTACTCTCGGTAGACTCTTGAAACTGTGGACCGTGGGATGTTGAATTCTAGAGCCACCTCGGATATTGAATGACCCATACGTTGTGCTCCACATACCAGGCCAGGTTCGAACTCCGATAGCTCTCATCGTGTAGCCTTTGTCACACCGAACATCTCACCCCTTACTCATGACTGTTTAACTAAACCTATTGACAATGATTTGCCTATTTATACTGTCCGCACATGATGCTACTGCCACTTGAAAAATAGTCTACTACTATCCCATGACTTTTGGCATGCGAGTGTATAAAGCTATTCAACTCGGTTACGATAATGAAGGACATCTCGATTCAATTCGTACGCAAAAAATTTTAGAACGACAGTTTTATGCCCGAAAGCCCAAGCGCCAGGTATCTTCATACATCGCCTCCTGTGATGTTTGTCAGAAAATGAACCGTCGTACCACACGCCTTAATGGACTCATGGAACCAAACACGCCAAATGTGGTCATATCTATTGATCACGGTGGACCCCTTCCTCCGAACAACCGATACAAATACATTTTCATCATAGTCGATCATGCTACTAGATTCATTGAAGCAAGAGCTATACGTTCCACTTCCGCCAACAACTATTCGTATTCTGAAAGGTATTTGGATTGATCGCTTTGGACATCCATCAATAACAGTATCCGACAACGCTTCTGCTTACACTGGAGGAAAATGCAACTCTTCACGACAGCGCATGACACTGATCATCAATTTACACCACTGAATCAAATTAATTAGTTGAGCGCATGGTTCAAATTGTCAAATCAAATCTGCGTAAGACAATGCGTGACAAAAACTGGCCAGCTGCCCTAACAAGCGTTGTTCTGCAATATAGCAGCGCTTACAGTCTGCAATATAACAGCGCTTACAATGTAGTCCTTTCTATCTAATGCACGGATTTCATGCCCGAACTTCTCCAGACCCACCAATCCTACTCACCGAAGATGATCGCAATGGCTTTCTGCAGATCCACGATCTTCAGCATTGTCAGAGCATCAAAGCTAAACGTGTGAATTCTCACCGCAAATCTTCGAGCTTTCAGATAGGTCAATCGATTCTAGTGGACGATCCTAACTGATATATTAGCTGCTCGACGATTAGGTCCATATGTGAACGATTCCATTGACAAAGAGATTGTGAAACTGAAAGATAGTCAAGGCCGCAATATTTCGCCAGGTACATACACGCAAGATTCGACCCTGTAAGTCACCAGATCAAGAAGACTTCGCAGATGAAGAGACTGATTTACTTTCTTGCTTATTTTCTGATCATGCATAATTTTGAGTTTAATTTCAGTTATTGTACCGCTTGGTTTTGTTTATACATGTATGCGAATTATTGTTTGTATTATCTGTATATTTTATCGTAGAGGGTGCGTTCACAAAGTTTCAAAACTGGTCTCAGAACAAAAAATTTATTAAGCATTTTTGTACAGCGAACTAAAAGTCTTCGAAATATGAGCCTTGGGCATCAACACAACGCTGCCAGCGTTTTTTCCATTGTTTATAGGGTCCCTGGAACTCTTCGCACGGAATGCTATCAAGGGACCTCGTCGAAGCTGCCTGGACCACTGCAATCCTGTCGAATCGCAGTGGTCGAAACGCTTCACTTAATTCGGGGGAACAGAAAGAAGTCGCTGGAAGGTAGCCCGTGGCTTAGGATGGCAGTGTTGCCACGTTGAACTTGGCCATATCTTCGCCAGCGGCGAGCTACTTGTGTGAGGGCGCAATGTCGTAGTGAAGAACCCAACTGTCTGATCTCCTGGCGGACGCGGCGGACTCTATCCTTCAAACGCCGGAGCATTTTGGATTCTGCATTTTTGACGCATTCTCAGAGTTTTCGGCGGGGGTCACTGACACACCCCCACTACTTCACCCTGTCGGTGGAACCGGTCTGCGTGCTCTCACCTACTCAGGAAAAAATCGGTCTTGAAACTTTGTGAAAGCACCCTGTATATCCAGTTCTCCAATTGTTTTCAGATATCCTATATGTCGATTTACGAGGACGTAAACCTTATACGGTGAGCATTTTAGTATTTATGTATACTTTATCAGTCAGCGTCGTGCCATACTATACAAGATCAAAAATCGAAACTAACAGAGAAGTTCGGAGGGGAGAACGATTTGTAACACGTTATGCTATTAAACTTGTTTTTCCTCACTAATTTTCCGATTTCCTGTTATTTTGAGAGTTAAAAGTTCACTTCGAAGAGTCTAAATGAAACAGCTTGAATAGAAACATTTTTAAAAATATTGAAAAGAAAACACATCACAGGACCCTTAATGACAGAAGAATTGAAAAAAACTGAATATCATTGGATGAAGGCACTTCAATAAAAATTTTTGAAAGTGAAATCCAAAAGTTACTATGAAATGACATTATGGGAAGTCGAGTCAAGTCTTCATAGTACGAATCCCTACTTAGACAAAAGTGGTCTTTACGAAATGAAAAGGAAAGCATTTGATTATTAAAGAAGCCTTTCGTTGTTAAGAATTAGATGAGATTGCTAAGGAAGCCTCTTGTTGCTAAGCAAGGCGTACTTCTAAGGGAAATGTATAGATCAAACTGAATAAAACTACCTTATAAGTTAAATTCCCTATAGATTAGAACATATATATATCCTTTAATTTGTATGCATTCCTATTTAATGAAATAAGCGGAATAAAATAGGAATTGAAAGCGATGCGTATTTTAAGGATACCATTAGTGAACTTTCAATGCTAAAATATTGCGTGTAATATATCAAACAACTTGGAATGATATGTCATAAATGAATAAAACGTAAAATTAATGATATGTCAAAATTGGTTCCAAGGCAGCTGGTTTAGCGGACCCAATAAGAGTGAAATTCGGTTTATCTAAAAGTGTAATTCTCCCGGGCAACGCCGGGTCATCTGCTAGTCTATATATATAAAGAAGGATGTTTGAGGGTTTGTTTGTATTTTATACAAATCTACAGTTTTATTCCGATCTTGATGAAATTAAGAAACATTGAAAGAAACTGAGAACATCCTTACATATTGCCTAGCAAGAGTGATTTAACTGAACTTTACATTAAAAGAACCCATGAAACCAGTATTTCATAATGAAGTAATGCAAATGTTATGCAATCTGAGAAGTTACTTGTGGTTTCCGAAAAGAGAAAAAGGGTAAAAGATGCTTTGAACCGATGTATGATTTGCCGAAAATTGAAAGTAAAAACCAGTTTCTGAAATAAGGGCACCATTTCCTTAAGATAAGAGTTGCCAGCTCCACCCTTTGAAGGAATCGACTTTGCAGGACCCCTTTATTTGAAAGATGAAAGTCTACTTTTCATTGTTTAACTGCTATATGACGCTTTCCGTACATCTCGAATTAGTAACCGGAAACTTTCTAGTCGGACTTCCGGAGATTTGTATCTCGAAGAGGAATATTCGGACAATGCAAAAACATTCAAAAAAAGCAAGCAAAGAATTAAGGTTTTTGCCGGTGAATGAGAAAAATGAAAGAGTACAAGCATTTCTGAAGACTAAGTGTATAATATGGAAATTTATTGTAGAGAGAATCACTGGTGGGGAGGATTTCGGGATCGTTTAATCAAGTTTGTGAAGGATTGTTTGAAACGATGCTTGCAAAGAGATTCATTGGGATTCGAAAAACTGAACAATTTTGGCTGAAGGATCAGTCATAAACTCGAGACCTTTGACTTATCTTTCTGAAGAAAGTGTTGATATTTGACTCCATCTCATTACATCATTGAAGTATAACTGCTAACAACGCCTTCAATGGAAAACATCGATGATAAACAATATCCACAGAAAGCACCGATATCGCCAGAAGATAGATATATCGTCCGCGATTAATGAACCAATTTTGGAAAAGATGAAAATACGAATACCCTCTACAACTTCGCAGCTACCATCACAATAGGACAGAACGTAGTCTAGTCACTTAAAGTAGACGACAGTAAAATAGTCGAAGAAACAAATCTCCCGAGACTGATGTGGAAAATAGGAAGAGTTGAAGGGCGTGATAAAAAAATTCGCTCATGCACTGTAAAGATATTGGACGGCAAGGTAAGAAGAGGTGTGGAGTCCTGCCCCTTAGAGTCTGAAATGTTTGACGGGCATAGCCGGGTCAAAGGAGGGGGAGGAGGTTGAAGCTATAAATTACACTGCCTGACAATTGCTAAGGACCATGCGCATTCCGCTATTTAGGGGCGCTAGAAAATAAAGCAGGAGATGTCAAAACATTGGTTGCTACTCTGTTGTTCGACGTGCAAGTAAGTATTTTGCGAACATTACTGTAAATTTTCAGTCCCTCTATCACATATCGTCTGCAGAATGCCGCAAAAACGTCATTTGAGTGATTACAATCGTGGACGAGCTGTTGGACGGCTTGAGGCAGGACAAAGTTGCGCGAGCAATGGGCGTTGCTAAAAGTGTTGTTTCCCGTTTCAAAACTGCTGCTGCCACCAGGGGATCCGCTTTATGTGTGCATGGGGGTGGTCGTCGAAGGAGCAGAACCGCTCGGGAGGACCGTAGCATAGTCCTTTCAGCAAAAAGAGGAAGAAATCAGACACCCGCACAAATAGCCGCAAATTTTGCCGCTGCTATAGGCACTCATGTGTCTACCAGAACCATTTCCCGTTGGTTGTTGGGCTGTTGCACGAAGTCTGTCAAATGCATTCCATTATCTCCGCTCCATTGACGGAAGAGATTAGAGTGGTGTAACGAGAAACGTGCTTGGGGTGATCAGGAGTGGTCCATGGTGATAATCTCCGACGAATCTCTGTTCACTATGCAGAGGAATTCTGGAATTCAATTGATCTGGCGTGAAAAGGAAAGTCGTTATCACCAAACAACACGTTCGGTAAGTGCACCATTTTGCTCAAGGAGTCTTGGTGTGGGGGGAGGGCATCATGAATGATGCCAGAACACCCCTTCACATCTTTGCAGGAGGTTCTGTTACAGCAGCATGGTATTGCAGGGCGATTCTTCTGGATCACGTTCGTCTTTTTCGTGGAGAAGTTGGTCCGGACTTTGTGTTCACGGACGACAATACACGTCCACACAGGGCGAATATGGAATCCGATGTTCTTGAGAGTGAGATTATCAAGCGTTTGCAGTGGCCCGCATACTCCACGGACCTCAATCCCATAGAACATGCCTGGGATGATCTTGGTAGACGTGTGGTACAAAGGAATTCCCCTCCCAGAACGCTGCAGGAATTGACAACTGCGTTACCGAAGAATGAGAAGATCCCGACTGCTCTTCTCTAGCAGTCTGGTGGGAAGCATGCCAAACAGATGCAAAACGTGCATTGCAGTACGTAGAGGCAATACCCACTACTAAGGTCTCACATTTCAAACTGCTGACAAACCGCCAATATTTTTCCTTAGTCACTCATTCATGCTTCATGACAACTCTTCTGCTTTTGCCATGTTTGTTTCCTTAGTTCAAATTCCATGCCATTTTGTGTTCATTAAGTCACTGTAATACGTTTACTGAAGTTTTGGTAACGTTTATATCTTAGGACAGTATTTATTGACAAAAATGTTGCTGTCCCTTAGCAATTGTCAAGCAGCGTACGTATAGCTTAGAAATTGGTAAATCTTGTTATAACTTTAGTGTGTGTGTGTGTGTATATACAGGACGAGTCAAAAGCCTGTTACCCCCTTCCTATCTTGGATACCAATGTAGTTACGCAAATTCCAATAGAGGGAATGAATAGGAAGTTGAGGGTGCTCTATCTGGTGGAGCACCTTTCATCATCTCAATTATGTAAATTAGGATACATCCAAATTCTATGTCGAAAACCGTAAGAGATACACGAGAAATTCCAATTGCGCATGTGTTCAACAGCAAATTCCAAACAAAACAAAAAAATTCACCAAAATCCAATGAGCGGATCACCCACAATACTCATTGCAAGCGTGGCAACATTAAAACATTGATTTCCTGTCAAGATTGAGGCAAGGGATGAGTGGCCGTAGGAGGAAACAAGAGCAACAGAATCCAAAGATCCTGGGTTCAAGTCTCGGAAGTAACCACCGAGTGTTTTTTTTTTAATAGCATTTGCCAAGCATGCAAACTATTTTATGCACCATCCTCATCCTGTTCTGGAAAGTTCCACAATTTACCATATTGCATAGGAAACTGGTGACTTGGTATAAAAAGGCATGTTGAAGCCGAGAAAAAATCAGACCAAAGCAAAATGGCAGAATATACTAACCAGGAAATGATCAACATGGTCTTCTGCTTTGGTGAGGCGAGACCAAATTATGCAAAAACCAGGCATCGTTGAAACGTCGTGCGGAATTATGCTATGGTGCAAGTGGACACCAGATTAAACATTATTTGGATTGATGGAAAGACTTGGTTTGTATCAGATGACTGTTTGTAAGCAACAAACAGTAGAAAAGCCAATTGTCCTGTTGCAGAGCTTGCAATGAGGATTGTGGGTGATCCGCTCATGGGAACTTTGGTGAACTTTTTTTTGTTTTGTTTGGAATTTGCTGTTGAAGAAATGTGCAATTGGTATTTTTTGTGTATCTCTTACGGTTTTCGAGATAGAATTTGGATGTCCTAATTTGCATATTTGAGATGATGAAAGGTGCGCCGTCAGAAAGAGCATTCTCAAGTCCTATTCATTCCGTGTATTGGAATTTGCGTAACTACATTGGTACCTAAGATAGGAAGGGAGTAACAGACTTTTGACTCACTCTGTACAATAATTAAAATGTAGCTTATAGAAACGAAATCGAAGCACCATGATGTAATTTCTTAGTAACAGATGGCGAAATGTACCGTTCTGTAGCAACCTTATGTTTAGATTCCTTTCTTAAATGACGTTTTTCTTATGTAAACGATTGTGAGTAGAATATTCCTTTTGATTTGGACTTTGAATGTGCGAAAGTGTGTGATTTCTTCACTGAACTTTACAACAAAAATTTGAGCAAATTAGAATTCGTTGGCGAATCCCGGTCGCAATAAGACCCATTGAAGCATTCTGTGTATGACGAGACTTAAGGTCATGTTTAAGAACAGTCACGCTTTATCAGGGCTTTGAAAAACATGGCTTATAAAACTAAAATATAAAAATTCAGTGCCGTTAGAAACAGTCGAATTCAAAGCGTTTCGAAGGACCAAATGTAGACCAGATGCTTGGATTTCATACTTCTTGTATACATACACACACATCAATGGCCAGTAAAGGATGGATTTTACATGAAGGACACTGAACTCCTCCAAACGATTAGTTTGTTAAAAAGAATACAACCAAATATTGCTGGTTTGGATTACATATTTAGTCCAAAAGAATTTAGGCGGTCAGTCATACGCAAATCGAGAATGGCCGTCAATGCCGAAAGTTATTTTTAACACTGTATTCGAAGCCAGTTGATTCCTTTCATACGAGAGAATACCAAGATGGCGGCTATGTGGTTTGGGTCAATTTAGCCTTTTTCCATTATGCGAGAACTGCTTTAGAGAAGCAGGGATTATTTTTGTAGGCAAAAGTGGTACCACCTTAATCTTTCCGAGATTCGTCCGATTGAAGATCTTTGGTCGATAGTGAAAAAAAAGGCACAACGTCAGAGAATAGGAAGCGAATAATCACCAGCAGTTGAAGACAAGGATTCAATATTACCTGAATAAACTGGTCATAGATGTTGTACAGAGACTTAGCGAGGAGCATGAAATAAACGATCGCATCATGACAGATGATAGAGGAACAGTTACAGTTAAGAAAAATTTTTAAAATTATAATTGTTCTTTTAAATATCTGATATCGTTTCTAGGACTAGAAAGTTCGTCTAGATTTTTAATGGACAGATGTCATCTCACCTATTCATTCTTCGTTCAAGTGGTTCTATTTTGAATTCCCTAAGTCCCTATTGGATTTACGCATATAAAGTTGAACAATTTCCATAGCAATAAGACTTGGTGGATATAACAAATAAAAAAAAAATAATTAAAATTACTGGTCCGGACTAAACATTAAGATCTCTAGTGCACTTTATTATAGAACACAAAAATATTATAGTGATGATATATATACAATCAATTCAATGTCATGACAACCTGGGAATGATCACCCTCATACACAGCTAGACATATGTGAGCATCTTTTCTGTCTTTGGAATCGAACACTGCTTTGCAATTACTGCATGTGCATTGGTTCATTAGAATTTAGCGCAGACTCTTTAAGGAAAGCTTTATTGCCGTACTTTCACTTGAAGGGCTAATCTGTTGTGTGATATCGTCTCTCATGGTCTTCGGCGCTTTTGAGTCTATGGAAGACTCTCCCACAATCGGAGCAGAGGTACGTCGTTTCTTGAGTGTGACGCCTCACGTGCGACAGAAAATTGCCAAACTGAGCAAATCTTTTATCACAGTATCTACACTGATAAGTAGTCTCCTCTTCTTCGTGCGTCCGTTCGTGGCGATTTCTTCCCGCCTTAGAACTAAAATCTCTATCGCAATACTCGCACTCGTATCTGTTGTGCATTTTTGTCTCGTGCATCACTTTTAGGCTGAACTTGGAGAAAATCTTATTACAGAATCTACACTTGTGCTTGGTTACGCCCTCGTGACGTAATTCGTGATCGGTCAGATCGTGTTTATAGATAAAACGCTTTTTACACTGGCTACACTCATACGCTTTGGTGTGCGTTTGCTCATGTTTATTTCTCATAATCACAAAACTGAAGACTTCGTTACAAAAGCGACATGGGAACGTTCCGTATCTCATCTGCTCGCGCAAGCGCGCGTTCTCAGTCATTGGACGTTTTGAAGGGGTTTCTGGTTCAACAGGTTTTTCCGGTTCAACAGGTGTCTCCGCACTTTGAGCCTCTTGTGCATTCTCACTCGCATCGTTAGGCTGTTCGGATACACAAGATTCCATGAAGAGCCCTGTCTTTTCACACAGCATAAAAAATGTGGGTACTAGCGTCTCACTCTGGTTGGGGAATGGATTAATTACTGCAGGTTTAATTTTTACAAATTTAGTCTCCGCAGGTTTAGCCTCTATAGGTTTAGTCTCTGTAGGTTTGGTATTCATGTACCTAAGGATCAGCGTCGGTTCTTCCCCAAAAGAACTTATTTTGTATTCCTGCATTGTGTGGTAAGAAGTAGTTGAAATTGAAGCAATTCCATTAAGAACGTTTAACACAATGGTGAATAAATCATCAAGAATATTACGTCCGTTCTCGGGGTTTTCGACCTTAACATTCGGCATCATTTTCGAGTTATTCAGTTCCACGGAACGGATCTGAAAAAAAGTAAAAATAAAGATTGATTTAAGTATGAATCCTTCGATTGCAGTAGCTTACTTTTATAAATGAGAAAAAAAATGTCAAAAGAGACAAATCCTATTTAATACACCTATACCTCGTTATGCGTACTGACTGGTTCCAAAAACTTGATACGTAACTCGAATATCCGTATAACGAATACGTACTTTTCAGGGTCAGTAGAATAGAGGCAATGAAAAAATGTGAGACGTTTTATTATGTAGCTCACATCAGAGGTCACTACTATACTTTTTTAAAAATAAATTTCCTTGATGATGCTTTGACAATACGCATCAAAAATTTGATACAAACATATACAAATTAAATTGAATCAGTTTCAATTTTTTTATGAAATAATACAGCACAGTAGTATATATATAATCTATATATAGTATATATATATATATTATAATCTCTAGTTTATTATTTTTTTTTCTTCATAAACATAACAATATATAACGAAAATAGAGTCTAATTCATAGCGCTAACTATGATTATAATTCAGCAATTAATTTCAACAAACAAAACAAGAATTTACACTGACTCATTATAAACCACGGTCTATAGAATTCTACTATCTAAAGACTATGCTACAAACTGAGTATCGCGTGCGGCGCATGCGTCGTTTGCAACGAGATTAATTTATTAGAGTGGAAATAACGACGCCATGTTTGAAGCTAATTGATAGTCGAGTTCGTAGTGGTGGCGCTGATGATCAGTGTATTTCCATTCTACTCTTTATTTAATATCATTGGTCGTATGACGAAATATTGGATACGTAAAACGAGTTAGTGCCATAATTTGAAAAGTACGTAAATCGAGAAGTACGTATAACAAGCGTACGTATAACGAGGTATGGGTGTAATAGGTTCAATTTTGACGTGGACTTTTTTTTGCCTAGGAGATCCGCTCTTAAATAAATTACTTTTGTTATTACCATTAGCTGTTTTTTTTTTAAGTTAATAAAACATAATATAGCTAGATATTTTAAAAAAAAACAACAATATTTTTAATCTGTTATTAAAGTACTACTTAACTAATTTTTGTCTAAATAATCTAGAGGGAAAATAAAATAATGTAGTAATATTAAAAATTGCCAAAAATCTCTCTAAATATATAAAACTGCGTTTATATACGTATTTCGTAAAATCCATCGCGCTCCATTTTGAATCCCCGTGACGTCATCGGCCTGCTGAAATGCGATCTGTAGCTTCTTTTAGTATTGTAGGAACCATACCATATGGCTAAGTGCGTCTCGGATAGCAGTTCTGAATTCTCTTCAAGCGACAAAAATTTCGATGGAGATTTTCAAAACTATTCTATGAATTATTTGAAAATTGTGAAATTAGACTATACCAATTGGAGCCGCAAATAAAAAGATTTGCCAGTTGAACTTCTAGGCAACTGCCATGATTGGGAAAACGCCCCTCCCACATCGCCTAATATTCATAATTTGTACGATTTTTAGACAGTTATCTCATTAACTTTTATTATTTATACAGGGATTATAGATACACTAGGTTATCGGCAATGGGAGGTATCGCGATATGCGGCTTCCCTATCTAACCCACTCCTCAGAGCAGATGGCTCATGCGCAACGCATCCGCCGTGTGTAGTTAATGACGTGATTGTGGGCAGAATTTCAAAATGTAGGATATGTAACAGATGGCTCATGCTGCTCTGCTATTACATTTGAAATATGTTTAATTGCCAGTGTGTAACTCATACATACAATTCGGATACTAGAAAAAAGAAAAACTTAGTCATGTTTCCATGGATAAAACGTCCACTTTCATCCATTCCCTTCACCTTCTGAAAATAGAAAAAGAAAACTGTATTTGGATGTACTATGAAGAGACACACTGCCCACAGGAAGGAGAAAAAGTTTCTATTGCGCATGGGTAGAGCTTGAGCGTATCGCGATACCTCCTATTTACGAATTGGTTGGTTGGTTGGTTTATTAGAATTTATGGCGTCGACAACTAAGGTCATTTTGCGCCTTTTACACAAGTTATATCTGTACGCAGCCCAGAACAAACACAAACATCCATGCCCAAGGCGGGATTCGAACCCACGACCAGGCGGACTCGAGAACTAGAAAGCCTACGCCCTAGCCCTCTCAGCCACCTGGCCGGCATTTACGAATTGGATCTAGGGTGGGCTTGGGAAAAATAACAAAAGTTCTTCCAAACTGTGTTGTGAGCATTATCAGGAAAGAGCTTCCCTCTGAGGAGTACTGTGCGTATTTATACTAAAGACATATTTATAGCATATTTACATTTATTCCTACTTACAAGGGAAACCCACATAGCCTATCCGCTTTAACAATGGAGTTCTTGTATGGCTATGTATGGCAATTTTTTTCGTTTTCCCGGTTTATTTTGAAAAAAACAAAATTTCGCACTCTTATTTTGCAAGCATTTATAGTAGCTTCAGATGAGTAACATTTCAATTTGGTGGAAATCTGTGACATACATGTTCAAGGGATTCCCTTGTTAGTTTTCTTTATCTGCTTATCAATAAAATTTGAATTTCCTTATAAAAAAAGTCTTTGATTAATTTTTCAGTAATAAAACATTTTGGATTCTGTTTCTTAAATAGACAATTTGGGATTTTTCGTACGAAAATATTATTAATAATAATAATTTAACCTAACCTACGAAAACGAAATAATTTAAGTGGCAATTTCGTATTTGCTCATGATTATTTTTTGTTTTCGTCAAAGATGTTGCGCTGCGCGCACGAAACAGACTTTTCATTTTTACGAAACGAAAATTTGTTTCCCTTGCAGCATTCGGTCGTGTTCAAAGTGGAATCTTCCTGTCGATTCGAAAGTTAGTTATGTATGAATGCCAATAAATCATGTAATCAATTACTGCTAATCTCCATCTAACCTTTAGGTACTTGATTACGTCATTCATTAATGACTTGCAAAAGCACTGTACTCCAAAGGGTCCGTCATACGGAAACATCTCGTACACCGTCCCACAAATCTCACAAATCTGTAAAAAATCTCAAAGATTATCGCAGATTTTAAAAGTCTGAAATCTGATATTCGATCGCTGCGCCATCCAACGATCCGCAAAAAACTCGGCAAAAATTTTTTCCTCATCTTCAAATCCCGCAGAAATCGGAAAATCTGTGTTTCGTCATTGTGTATCGTTTTCGTTCGCTAAAGTGATCTTTCGAATTTCTTGCGAATTCTTATTTCGTTTCAGGTTTTCACTATTGCATATTTTGTTCCAGTTTTTTCGGTCGGTTTAAAATTAAAAAGGTTTTTCTAAATATTCAGTACCAACTATTTAAATTAGGAATCATGTTTTTAATAAAATAAATAGCCGGCAGTGTTAAAAGCAATACTACAAACAGTACATTATGCAAGTTTAACAAAAGTAAATTATACAGGGTGAGTCTGAAACCCTGTCACAAACTTTTAGAGGAGGTAGTATGGAAGATTCTAAGCAAAAAAAATCGTATGAATATGGGTTCGAATTTTAACGATAACCGAGATATGAACAGAAATAAAAATGCCGCCACTAAGATCAACAAGTTAATAACTCAAGTTCTATAACACAAAAGATAATGAAGTTGGGGGGAATGATAGGGTCATAAAACTGTATACCGTTAAAATTTGATCGAATTTCAACGAGTGGTTTCCGAGTTACGTAGTCTAATCTTACAGATTTATGAAATCTCTCCCAAATCTTTAGAAATCTCACAAACTTGAAAATCTTAGAATCACTTGAAAAATCTGGGGATTTTTAAATCTCGTACATCATTTCTTTGAATTTCGGACCCCTCGACTGTACTCTGAAAAGGAGTCACCCATAAATCCATAAAATACGTAACACAAAATTAGCTCATTTGTAATTCTCTCCCCCCCTTGTAATGCACCCATAATGCCCCTTCAGACCCCCTGCCAGTCTTCTTCGATAATCACGTAACGCTGATTCCCCCCCCCCCCCCGTGCATTTTTAAAAAAAGTTTATGAAAATGTTTTATCAGAAATTGTAGCAAAGTAAAATTTTGACTAGTTGGTGAAGAAGCATCGTATTTTATGAGTATCAATTATAAAATTAATGAGTAATACTATCTTGCCAGATATGAGACTAGATAGAAATATACACAGTACAGTTTGTTTTTTTTTGTTTTTTTTTTAAACATACGAACACGTGATTTATTTTTCCATGAGGTTAAAAAGATGGTCATATAATGACCAATGGGATAATATAATAGTCTTCAGAGAATTGGTTTGAAAAATCTGCGAACTTCCAAAGCACCATATAGTATCAGGCTTTCAGCAAGAGGCTTTCAACAATCGAAAGAACTGCATCCTGAAAGGAATAGAACCCAAGCCCTCAAAAATCTGCAAATCATTCAATAGTCATAAATGTGTCTAAATCATAAAACAATTTGTTCTAAGAAGTTTCACAGTAACTGAAAAAAACATCCTATCTTGTGTTTATGTTATTTATCAAAATCTCCATAAAGAAGGGCTATTATGGCCCTTTGAAACAAATACAGTATTTCGGGATATCGGGATATTGTAAATTATAATGCCGCGTATAATTTCTTATCCGAAAATCCTGGGACAGCTGTGGTTTGGTTTTCAGGAATGTCTCGGATTTCATAAAGTTACGATACTATTTGCATTTTTTTTCGTGCTTTTTATTTTGACTATGTGCAAATGTTAAATAGAACTGCAGAGGGAGTGAAAGTGAGAAAAAGAAGAGGAAGAGTTCATCGTTATCAATAATGCAGAAAGCCGGAATTATTGTCGATAATTGATTATAATGTATCTGTGCGGCATCTTATTGAAGAATGTGGTGTCAGAACCATAGTTTAACAGCAAATGCAAATTCAATCTCTATAAGCACCGAATCACAACTGATATTTAATGCCAGAAGGTCGACGAATTAAAAATTAAATTGCCATCATTCATCCATTTGCGTTCATCCATTCACAAAAATCCGCTCACGAATTAAATCCTGTCCAAAGTGTTACTCACTTTGGTTATTCGAGCAGGATAGATGGACCATGTTCCGATTAGCTAGGACATGTGTGCCTATTATAACTTTTACTGACTTTTCGATGCTCTCTCTCTCGAATCTGAAGTCAAAAATCAAAAAGATTAAAAAAAAAAAAAAAAAAAAAAAAAAAAAAGATTTATCGACGAAATCATGTCTTTCTTAAATTGTTTGTCTCTCGCATGTCCCCCTTTCATACTTGAAAATTCCAAAGGATCTCCGAAACATGGTGTCCTAAAATGGTTGTATATTCCATATTCTAATGTATTTTATCCACATGAATACCAATATTTATACTTACGCTACGCGTCCACTGGCAGAAATAACCTAGTTATTTAAGTTCTTGATCTTTAATATCCAGATTATTTGTGGGTGTCCATTACAAAAGATCCCAATTATAAAGAAAACCTGGTTATTTAACCTAGATAAAAAAAAGGGGTGGGGTAAAATATCTTAGTTATTGACATCATAACTGAGACAAATGGGTCATAACCGTGATATTTTCATCTTTGTTTAAAATGGTGGCAGATTTCCTCGCTTCGCTCACAGACAAAAATTTTGCTAGGACCCTATTTTGTTGTTTAGAAATAAATACAGGTAGCCCTCGGTTTACAACACAGTTCCGTTCCTACAAAAGCTGGCGCAAATCGAAATCGGCGTAAAATGAACCCATATTTACAATTGAATTATAGGGTTAGGTTCTATACAAGTGAAAAAATGAACAAACAATTTTGTTTATTAACGCAATAATGTATACATGTAATTCAGTTTTACATATACAGTATGTACATGTATTAATGATGTTATACGTACATTTGTAAATTTAAATTTTTAAATATTTTATAATACAGTAAAAGAAAAACAGTCAAAATTTCAAAGTTTTGCTCTTACGTTTTTTTGGAAAAAAGCATCCAGTTGTAATTGTTTAGATTTTGTTTTCTTTCAATAAGAATTTTAATCAGTACACTACAGTACGTACAGTTAATGTGAATGTTTATGTACATATCCAACAATTATAAACAGAAATACAGTAATGATTACGTACGTATAATAGTGTGTAATTCAGCTCCGTAGATATTTAGATACGTCAACACCCTGCATCAAAACTGAAACCGAAAGTAAACTCCAGGAATTCCCCGAAAAATTGCTACTGCGCAGCAGCGTTATTGTGAATCTGCGGCAGCGTAAACCGAGGGTTGTCGCAAATTGCTCAGCGGCGTTATTGTGAATCGGTGTAAATTGAGCCGGCGTAAACCGAGGGTTACCTGTATAGCAAAAGAAATCATAAATTCATCGCCGGGCCTCTTGCACATTACGGGCCGAAGACATTTGTCTTTTGTAAAAATCTATTTATCTTAGTTTTATCTCTATTGAAAACATCGTAAGCCGCAACCGACAGCCCACTTCAATCAAAGGAGTCATGACTTCACAAAATGGACAATATGACGAGGCTGACACGAGAACATTAAAAACGTCATAATAAACTAGTTCTTTTCCTCTGCAGTGGACGCACACAAGAAACTGAATGTTTAAGTTCTAGAACTTAAATAACTAGGATATTTTTGGCAGTGGACGCATAGCATTAGAAAATTTATAACTTAAAAATTAGTCATCCACCAAATTTTCTGCTACCCCTACTTTAAGAAACACTGGACTTAACAATCCACTTGGCGAATATACAGTAACGATAATTTTAATTAACATCATTCTGGCAATGCAATACACC
This sequence comes from Rhysida immarginata, assembly GCA_023313115.1. Taxonomy (NCBI): domain Eukaryota; kingdom Metazoa; phylum Arthropoda; class Chilopoda; order Scolopendromorpha; family Scolopendridae; genus Rhysida; species Rhysida immarginata. The sequence continues at coordinate 854,094 of JAHWFO010085106.1, forward strand.
ACTCTGTAACTTTAACTTCGGTTTTGTCAGGGTGGCCTTCTTACCATTTTCTTAAGATTTACAGCATTTTCATGAAGACTTATCTCCCCCACCTACCCATCACACACTGTAAATATAAAAAAAAAAATATTGATCATTGTCTATATTTATTTTGTAAATTTACACAATTTATTATAAATATGGATTAAATATTTGTGAGAGGGTCTATAGCAAAGCACCAGTTTTCAAATGAACCAAACACATGATACTCGCTGCACTCTGTTTCCAGTTCCCTCTCTGACAAAAGTCAATCCTTCTTAAGAGGTTCCGAGTGCGGGAATTTATGAAAACTGAACTTATCAGTTGATAAATTCCCACACAAAGAAACAACAGAATATGAAGGATTTTTAAGTCTTAATTGGAGAACTGAAATAGCTCGTTCGGAGACTACAAACTTTTGTCATCCGGTCTTTTAAAAGGAAATCTGAATGGAAATCTGAACATAAGCGAAGGCAAGCTATTACGTTCAGATTCATTAGGCACTTTTCTTAAAAAAAATATTAGGATAAATTTAAGTTTTAATACTTATATTAAAACTTAAAACTTTAATATTTATTAAAAGGCAATCGAAACCCAAAAGATGGGGAAAATTTTAACCAAACTAATTGGAGCGATCAATAGACGGCACCACTATCAGTGCTCAAAATGCTGTCATCGTAGTCCTATAGTAGTCCTTCTTTAAACGACTGACAATTGTAAATATTCTCCAAAAATCACTTCTAAATTAGACTTCTGTGAACTACACTGCCTGATAAATGTTCTTTGGAAAAGGAGTTAATCCGACTTAAAAGCAGTTTATCAAATCAGTCATCCAGTTTATTCAGTGATTACAGTCTTGGATGTCATGAGCAAAGACGAGTAAATGGATCGTGAAGATTTTAAATGAGTTAGTAACGGTTACCTTTAAAGAATACAAACTAATTATTTAACAAACTAACTATAATTAAATAATAATTAAAAAAAAAAAAAAAAAACAAGTTCCTACCAGCTACAAAGATCAATACAAATGCCGACAAAATGCATGCTGTGTAGATTACCTACGCCGCGTTATGACTCCGAAACTATAAACAAATACAAAATTAAATGATCTGAAAACAACGTCACTCCTGTGACTTATCCCATATTCGTTTTTTTTTTCTTAATTTATTGCTTGTCTTCCATTATCTGATCTATGAAGTTCATTGGTATGTTTGAAATGTAGCGCATCTGTCAACTGAAGTGCTTTAAAGCACAGCAATAACATTCCTCGCAATCCATAGTGGTTAAGGTTTTCTTGTAATAGTCGGAAATTCGAGTTCAATTTTCTTTATTACTGCAGAAGTTTTACCGCTCTATATTAACGGTAGACAGTTAGAAATTGCAAGGATAGAGAAAACACCAAAGAGGCAACATCGATTGCAATCTTTTCGTAAACTGTCATTAACAGAATTACTTCACTAACAAGATATTTATTACGATTTCAATTCTCACTTATTACCAAATAATGTAGTAATGTAAATAATTCACATTTCAGTGACAGCCATATGAATCATAATTAATGGAGATTTGACAGAATATTAATGGAGATTGTAATATCAAAATTTAAACGCTTTAATCACCGAAAGAAATTGCGAAATTAAAGGTGAATGAGGAACCTGAAGCATCCATCCTGCCATCTATTGGCGCCGCTAAGACATAGTTCTCAATTTTACGTTCTTTGTAGATCCTCGTTAATTACCAGAGCCTACATAATAAGAAGGATGAATCCATGTCCTGTCGGTGGTCACAACACGCCTTAGGAAGCTGTCACCTTCCCTATCATATCGCTGCAGCAGCATGGAACAGATTTCCACCTGGGTGGTTTTGTGGTCCTCGGAGAGTTTTTTTAGGGACCCATCTGGCACAGCTCTTGTTGAACTTCAGCTTATCGTGGACGATCGTCTCCACGCTACCAGTGCCGATGTTCAGTATTGAAGCCAATTTTCGGACATGAATCCGCCTATTGTCCCTTATCAGCTCATTTGTTCGTGCGATGAGGTCATCATTGACAGTAGTTGCTGATCTTGCCTTACGAGGTTCATTGCTGATGGATTCTCGCCCTCCTTCAAACTTTTGACCCCAAGCAAAGACTGATTATGGAGACAAACATGACTCTGTGAACTGTCTTTGAAGTCTGTGGTGAATTTCAGATGCTTTCACACCTTCGTTGTGGAGAAACCCGATAATTATTCATTGTTCCACATTGGTCAACACATCGCTGTCCACCATTTTGTTTAAACAATCAGTTGTCATGTCAACTGGATGAGTCGAGCTGCATTTGCATGACATGAGGTAGTTGCCATCCCAACAATGAAAGTTTAGACTTTTACAAAAATGAATTTACAAAAAATAAAGTCCAAGTCAAATTTGAACACCCCTTGTACAACATGAAATACATGTAGTTACAGCTTTTTGCAGTTGCTGAAAAGCATTTTTGAAAATAAAAAATGAAATTTCCAAAAATAAAAATGCATTTTTTTAGAAACAAAACATACATTTTACAAAATAAAAACTGTTTACTTTTTCTCACTATATGAAAAAAGCTGCAAGGCAGTATGGAAAGCCACGTTACCAATTCATGGGTTTTCCTTTAATTTTCTGCGCATGTGTAATACCCGTGGTGCCACCTGTAGCCATTAAATAAAGTATAAAAGTGGGCAGGAATTTCAATCTACAGTGCGTGATCTCAGTATCAACATGTAAGTGCATTGAAACAGCAGCGCAAACGATGGGGCAAATCTCTGTCAAGTTTTCCAGAATCACTGATGAAGTAATAAAGACATTTTACCAAACACATTTCTGCAAAAAGAATAAATATGTTTTGGCTGAACATGTTAAAGGAATTTTGATTGCTGAAAATTTACTAAGTAAACAAGCAAGACATTTTGGCATAGTTAAGGCTTCACAGAGGCCTGGATGGTATTCAGTCTGCATAAATTTTGGAAAAGATAAAATTACTGATGCATACTATGGTTTCCAGCTGGATAAGAAATTATATTTATTTAATTACAATTTAAAAAGCATGTCATGTATAAGCTTATATTTAATGTGAAATTTATTCATTTTACTGTTTACTGATTAAAACTGAAATATGATTTTTTTTTTCTTTATTATATTTCAACAAGAATTTATTTAAATACTAGCTTATCAAAAACATGTCATCATGTTGGTGCTGACTTGTATGCCATCTTGTACTTTCACTCGCTTGGCTTGAAATAAATTCCTCATGATACTGCATGCATTGATTAACTCTGCAAGTGGACCAAGCCTTCAGCGTATGGGACAAAAAAATCAAATAATAAAGATGTACATCCATATTGGTCGTCACACAAAAGTAAATTCTATTTTTTTTACAGTTATAAAGAAACATTTCTGATAAGTATTAGTATAAAAATTTGTTTTAGGGGATCCCCATAGCGTACGTAACAAAGAAAACTTCGCGCACTGGCTATTAGGAGGAAACAACCCACTGTTCAGTTATGACTTCAGCTCACTAGAGGGGGTTGAGGTATCGGAAAACCTGTAAATTGTCACCTCATTCAGATCAACACGCAGCCAATAAAAAAGAAACTGAATCCATGGAGGCTAAAATGAAACTGAAACAGTGCTTCATGTTTTTGAGCACTATGCGTGCGCAGTCGGAGACTACTTTACTGGGCGGAGGTGAAAAAGTAGTGATGTGCTTTCCCATATTGCCTTGCAGCTTTTTTCATATAGTGAGACAGAATATAGATTCTGGCATTAAAATTCAGCTTTTTTTTTTAATTTTTTTTTTTTTTTTTTGCAAATTCCTAAGTGGATTAGACAAAATAAAAAAATGCAGCTTGTAAATATGTAATTTACCAAAATAAAAAGAAGCTTGCAAAATTAAAACTACATTTTGCAAAATAATAAAAGCAGCTTGTAGAATTTTCTAATCCGATTGAGCAAGCTAATATTGTATTAAACACAGGCGATTAAAGAGTACCGTAATTTTACGCGGATAGTCCGCGGACTATCTGTATTTTTTTCATCTGAAAAATGGATCTGCGAATTATCCGAGGGGCGGATTATCTGGGAACAATTTTTTCCAAATTGCAATAAATGGTAAACCTATAAAGTGACTTCTGCAAGATGATGACGGCGGCTGTGAGTAACAAATAGATGAGAAGTTTACAAAATAATATATTTCACAAATTTGCCCATTTATTTCTGATAGTAATTTATGAATTACAGTGCTCCATCATATAATGGCAATGTTGGGACAAATCCATTTTTTATAACGAGTTGCCGTTATGGAGACAGAGTGTACGAAATTTCACACTCGCAGATGTTTAAAAGACATTTTCCAATTTTCAAATGTTTATTAATAAATTGGCATCTATGATTTTACATCCTATACAGTCTATTAAATGCTTTAGAATAAGATTTAAGTCAAAAATCGATGTTTATTTTGAACAGAAAATGAGTAAATAACAATAATTATTTCGATTTCACTACGCTTGAGCAACATTGACTTACAAGCAGCCGAAATCGCCGTTTTCACGTTCTTTCGTTTCACCTTTTCCCAATTCCGCAATCGGAAAATTATACTGATTATTTAGTTAGTTTAAAGCAATTATACTCTTCATCAGTAAATAAGAAATTGATTAGTTAGTTTAAACTAATTTATTATAACTTTATCTAAATATTTATAAATAAATTGAATTCGGATGAGTTATTTCAGAAAATGTTAGGGTTGGAAAGCTTCGGAGACAAAAGGCAATCGCATGGCTTAAAGAGATTTTCCCTTCGCTTACACTTCGATAAAAAATTGGAAATTTGCAAATGCAGGCAAATAAACACTGAGTAGAGATTGTTCTGTACTTGTGATATAAACAGATGTACAAAAAAGATCACCGATTGAGCTTTCGTACACATTTTTCACACTATTTCAGTCATGTGATTCCCGATCTTTTTGTTTGGAAATCAGTATGAACGTTTGTTAACGATCGATCACTGTCGAATGCGATTTTATTATTAACGATCAAAATAAAACTTATGCACTAAAAACTTAGCCGTAGCCACCGATGACTGGTCATTCTTATCGAGGCCTTCAAGATTGAAGGCTTCGTCAGGGCATAGAAACCTTTACATATCCAGTGGCTCCGGCCAGGGTCCTCCCCCTTCCCTGGTCTCGTTCTTATCGGTGGTGTCTACGGCCTAGCATTTTCCTGTTGTTGTTTTTTTTGGGTTTTTTTCAACCTCATAATAATTATGATCGAAAATTAAAGTGATAGTTACTGTTATGAAAGATACAATATTAGTTTCACAGAATGATCCCTGTCAGAGCGTTGAGAGAAAAAAAGGAGCACTTGCATTCAGAAGCTCATACTTGGTACGAGATGTATTCCCGTGGAGTTGTTTACTTTAGCGTAATCCATGCATAATATCCATGAAGCGAAATTGCTAAACAGACGCTAAAGTAAAATTGTAAAATTGCCGACACATCGGAGCATTATCCCTAATGAAAGCAAGCAAATTTTGTTCTCTACTGCAGATAAAAATGCGATGGCTTTGAATTGATGGTTTTAAATTAACGAGTCTTTGTTTAATCTTTTTCTAACATTGAAATTAATATTCTAACCCCTCTAGTGATTTTTCTAGGCGTTTTTAGCCTGGCGCTGCGCCCGGCCATTTTTCGTTGCACCCGGCCATTTTTCGTTGCGCCCGGCATTTTTTTAAAACAGTAGTCAGTAATAGATACTAATCTGTACAAACAAATTTCTTTACTTAAACGCCTCCCTCCTCTAGAGCCGTGCGCAACGATCACGTGTTTCCTGTCGTTCGCAGCCACGTGATTAATACTTTCGGTACAGAGCATTGAAAAGCTCTGTTACCCTATGGTTCCGTGTCCAACAAAATGTTGAATGTACTTTCATATGTTCTCTTTGTATTTTTATCTAGGTTCTGTATTAAATTTCAAGCATTACCTGGCAAAATCTACTTCCGGTATTTTGGCAAGTCTCGCTGTTGGGACTACTTCCGGTATTTTGGGAGGTCCCATTTTTAGGGCTACTTCCGGTGTTTCCACTGGAGCACCCGGTTATACATATTTTCTAAAAAAATCACTACCCTCGGAACAATAATTAACCAGTGACATAACTTTTCATTCATAAATTATTAAGAAAAAAACGTGTTAAAAAGTTAATGTCGGCGATTCGCTCGGCTGGAATTCACTGTACTTGGCGATTCACGATTAGTTGAAGATGTTATGATGTCATAGAATGCTCTCTATCGCTATTGGTTAGCACCTAGCAGTGAGTGCGTTGATAGAACCATGGCTGCTGCTGAAGAAATAAGGAGTCGCGCTCGTTCATTAAAACAAGATTACTATAATTATTTACACATATAAATAATAAATTTATAAAAGTTTCATTAAATATATAAAAGTAATGAAGATGGCTATGTAAATAATAAAATTAGTAGCTAAATTACTATTTTAAATTACTACTTTGTAAAAGGTTTGAAATGAGCCACTTTTTACATGGGCTTGAACTCTCAGATATTCCGCAGATTTTCTGAGAAGCGGACTTTGAGAAATTTTTTACAGGAAAGGTGTTTTTTTTTTTATCCTGCGGATTATCTGGGAGGCGGACTATCCGCGTGAAATTACGGTATATAAGGGTGTTGCAGATAACTACCGGGCCGTATAATGGGAAGCCTACCCCACTCGATTGCACGGGCTGGCTCGGTCGATTGGCAGGAGGGAGATGAAGGTTGCCTGCAGCAGCCAGCACTTTCCACAGTCGGGGGGGGGGGGAACGTCAAAACTGTCATGTTTTTGTCGTTCTTGTTCCCAGGTGACACTTTCTCAGCAGTAGAGCAAACTGGTCTGCTGTATCTCGTGGCTCTGGCCCTGTGTCCATTACGAGACGCAACCCGGTTTAGCCCGTGACGACCAAACAATAATAACAGAAGTGTGAAACGCTATTTTTTTACTATTCTCCTGTGTTGAATTTCTGGTTTGTTTGTTGGTCCCCTCTAGTTGCGGACAACATTCATAAGTGTGTTTACCTTGTGTGTACCCCTTACCCTGTAGTAGTACAGCACGCATCCCCCCCCCTTTGCCAAACAAACAAGTTTAACGAAATAAAATTACCCAATTATCATTTGATGTCGAGCCGACCCCTGCAATCGAGCGGGTAGGCTTCCCGCTATACTGCCCTGCAGTAATCTGCAACACCCTGTACAGGGTGTCCCGTAAGTCGTGGTCGTAAATTTAATGGTATACGTATTCAATAGCAAGGAACAAAACACTCCCTATGATCATAGGTCGAACAATGCACAGTTTCCAAGAAGTGATAATGATGATACGTAAAGAAACTAAACCTCTTCTACTTGCCATATAGATGGAATGCCCTGTTCATGTAAATAGAAGGAAGTAGACCTGGCTGATTTGTTGCCTGGACTGTGAGTGAGACTACATGGCTGCAGCAGGTTACAGCAATGTCGAGTTGGCGGAAATGCAATTCACGTACTGTCAGGCAAACGGGAATGCAGCAGACGCGGCGCGTCTTTACAGAGACACGTAACCAGGAACAGGCCATATTGCAGCGTGTGGAAGAGGATCCAACCACCAGCACAAGACGGATCGCCATCGCAGAGGGTGCAAATCGGAACACAGCTTAGAGAATTTTGCACGAAAATGGTCTCTTCGGGTTGTTGCTCCATTTGTTAATAAAGTCATTCTTTCTCGGAAACTGTGCGTTGTTCGACTTGTGTTCATAGGGAGTGTTCAATATGCTATTGAATATGGATACCATTAAATTTATGACCACAACTTATGGAACACCCCATTTCAATCCTGCTTATCCTGGACTTATAAATTAACACAATTTCAGAATTAACTGAATAGGGAGCAGCACACTTTCCTGGTGTATTTTCTAACTCTCTAGACATGCCTGAATTAATTCTATTACATGCATTCTATTTTACACAACAAACATTGTTTCTAATGCACAAAATAAGGTTTTGTGTTTGTTTGGAAGTCTGTAGTAACAGATCAAGTTTGAAGTTTTTGAGTGCTTTAAGAAATGATCTAATCATTACTTTTCCATATAAAATAATTACATGTATTTTCATGTAAAAAGAATGAGAATTTTTTTCTAAATCGTTTAGTAGATTTGAAGAGGGATTTTTAATATATACAGGATGATCCAAAAGTCAGGAAAATTTAAAACTCAATAATTCGCACACGAATGTAGATAAAAAGATTGTTTGCACAGAAACGATTAAAATGAAGTTGGCTTCAGGTATCCCCATAGTCAAAAGTCACAAGATGTCAGATCGGGTTATCTGGGTGGCCATGCATGTGGAAAATATCGACTGCAGACACGATTCTCCCCAAATGTTGAGCAGAGCAGTCGTTGCACAGGTGGTGGTGCTCTATCTTGCATAAAGGAAAATCCTGGAATGATGCTGACCCGAAACTATGCTGGATAGTGCACACTAGTGTCAGTAACTGCTTTTAGAACACTCCCTGTGACTTTCTAGAAGAAAAGTGGACAGATTATGAAATCACTGGTGAGACACACCAGACTAACTTTTGGATGATGTAGAGGTTGTTCAACAAATGCATGCGGGTTTTCCACATATGACAATTGTGTGTGTTTAAATTACCAGAAAGTGTGAAATGCGCTTCATCGGTCCAAAGAACAGTGAAAAGCCAGCCATGCTGCTACTCCATTTTATTGAATACCCAATTAGCAAATTTTAGTGAGTGATGAAGTCATTAAGTGTCAGTTCATGATTACAGTACATTGCAACTTGTACTGAAATCGCTTAAGGATAATTTGCAATGATCACCATACACAGCTATCAAAAATCCCAATCAGTCAGGACATTTCTCGTGCACTGCATTCCCCGTGTGCAGAAATCTCTGACAATGCTTGCAATGTCTGTTGGACTCTCTGGGCAACAGCAGTAAATGGCGAGGACCGGCCACTACTTGGAGGTACAGCCAAATAACCTGTGGCTCCAAATCGTCGTATCATTTTTGTCGCTACAGCACACGTTAGAGATCCTTCACCATATCGCATTCCATGCACGCATTGATATGACCGCAATGTCGCACTGAGACTTTCCTTATCCTGATAATAAAGATTAACTACGAGGACCTTCTCAATTAATCACAGCATTTCTATGCCTAGAATTTCGTTACTGTGATGCCTGCAACCTGACAACACTATCTGTTGGTCAAAACTCTTACAATTCTAACATTAATTTTTTTTCCTGGGGGAAAAAAAACAGACTTCATTTTAATCTTTTCTATGCAAGAAGAATCTTTTTATCTGCATTTGTATGCGAATTATTGAGTTTTAAAGTTATTTCTGACTTCTGGATCATCCTGTATTTTTTTTTTTTTTTGAAAAATTGCCTTTAAAGTTTCAAAGTATTTTATGTATATTTTTCTAGAAGTCTCTTGAGTATGTTTAACTTACAAGATAGCTTCAAAAAGTTCTTGGAATAATGTATTTGTTTATTTTACAAAACAATTTGGAATAAAATCAGCGACGGTGAACTATGTCACAAGAAAGAAAATATCTAACAATGAGTTATTTCCCAATTATACAATCAGGCAGGTTCGCTTCTAGTTTTCTATAAAAGTTTTGATGCTACATGCTCTGGAGAAAATTTTAGGAAACATTCCTTTAACCCATTCTTCAAAACTTCAACTGTTTCTTAAGTGTCTCCACAGAAGTGCTTGTAAAGAGATGGTGTCACTTTCTTTAGTAACATTAATATCAAACAGTGATTTCTAAAGTTAAACAAAATTCAAAATGAGTAAATAAACATCAAAGTTATCACATGCATTACAAGCAAATTGCTCCTCTTCCCGTTGGAGAGGAAACAAGAAAGCGACACCATCTTTGTTATCAAGTTATAATACCTTGCAGTATCATTTGCAAGATACTAAATTATGAATACATAAATTAATACATTCTATACTCTGTCTCACTATATGAAAAAAGCTGCAAGGTAGTGTGGGAAAACACGTCACTACTTTTTCGCCTCCACCCCGTAAAGTAGTCTCCGACTGCGCACACGTAGTGCTCAAAAACAAAGCACTGTTTCAGTTTCATTTTAGCCACTATGATTTCAGTTTCTTTTTTATTGGCTGCACGTTGATCTGAATGAGATGACAATTTGTAACGTGCCTTTCCCATACCACCTTGCACCTTTTTTCATATTGCGAGACAGAGCATATGCATTAGGTGCAGATTCTGGGAATTTTTTTTTTAAGTGACCATGAATAAACTTTTTCCCTTAAATATAATTTTATTATACATATCTGCTTTCCTTTTTATTTTCAGGGTAATAATTTTATGTGCTGCAATGGAATCCTGTAAACATATCAATCAAAGCAATCTTAAGTGTCACTTACAAAAGCAAGCTAATGTCACTAATGATTTATTCACCATTATTTTGAACATTGTCTGTAGAACTGCTTCACTGTCCCTTACTAGCATTTCTTCATCTCAGTTTCTAGTATGTATTTATGAAGGACACCAACTTTGCTTCTACACAAAGGGTAGAACAATAGTCTTGGAATGGAAACGAAAGAACCTGTATCATTGTTAAACATCAGTGATGGCTCTCCTTTGCATTTCTATGAAAATGTCGATAGTGTTCTCATCGCTGACATGGCTCCTCCAGCAAAACATTCTCATCTGTACAGATAAAAGAAATGCACAATTGAATGGTGCCATCAGAAGAGCTTGCTAAAATGCATACCCCTTTTCCTAACAGTCTATACAACATTTTCGATATCCTTAATGATTTGTTTTCCATGGTTTTCCCAATGCAAAAACAAAAAAATGACAGTGCTTTTACATGTGACAATACATTATATTTGATGGATGTAGAAGAAAAGAAGGACAAGACACAAGAACCCTGAAATAAAAAATAAAAGATTTCACACAGGGTGATTAAAAACTTCTTAGTGGAACTGCTTCAATTTTGTTTAAGACCTCTGTAACAATCAAACAGTATGAGGTTATTGCTTCTTCCGAGGAGCTGAGCTTGATTCTTTTATATGCGGACAATTTTTTTCTTTTGCTATTATTTTTTATTTTTTGCCATTAAGAAGGGTGCTTGTTTAATATGCAGCGATTTGCTAAATTGTTATTGTTATTTTTTAATCTTATTGTTCTTTCATGTTCTTTTACTTTTATTAAAGAGCTCTTATAAAGATTAAATGTAACAGTCAAACTAAAAGAGAACTGAAACAACAAACCAAATAAAACTATTCCACACTAAATTTTTAATACACGAATGCACAGTTTAGAGGCCAAGTTTGATCAGAGAAGAAACAGTCATGAAGGTAGCTTGGCCGCCTAAATGCACATTCATGTTATTAAAATTTTAGTGTGGAATAGTGCTTTCATTTGGTTTGTTGTTTCAATCATACTCCACCGTTTCTGGCAAGTCTATTGTTTGTAAAAGAGAACTGTTAATAAGAGTAAAAGAACATGAAAGGGCAATAATATTAAAAAATAATAACAATTTAGCAAATCACTACATATTAAATAACCATGCTTTTAATTGCCAAAAAATAAAAACAGCAAAAGAAAAAAATTACAAAAAAAGATTATTAAAAGAAGCTGTCTCAATAAAACTAGACCCCAATAATAAATTAGCACAAACATCCATTAAAGTAAGTAACAATTGCCAAATAATAAATTAAATTTCAAATTAAAATGCTCAACAATACAACCCCTGGTCAAAAGTATAGAATAATTTCAGCATCCTTGAGAAATGGATAGTTAGAGACATTGCTGTGTTTACATATTTCACAATACTTTTAATTTGAGACAAAATACATGGAATATTGGTATGTAACTCACATACAAAAAAGGGAGATGCCTATAATATTAAACAAAAAAATCTACAGTGAGTTAACGACAGAAATGTATGGACAAAAGTATGGAATATGCTTCAGGGAAGGACAAAAGTATGGAATAATCATTTATTGAATGCAGGTATCAAGTTTGTTAGAAGTTCAAGGAGAGCTATGTAAAATTATGCATCAGGTGAAGGACCACCGTCTTAACTTCATTTGATGAAGATTCTTGTGGACTTCTGATTTTGTGATACCTGGTAATTATTTCATTATGAGGTAGCCAACAATCATGTAATTAATTATTTAATGTGTAAATAGATACATGTGTAAATAATGAAATGTAAATAAATGATAAGGGTTTTAATTGTTGAGACATTGGTAATTGAATGATAAATGAAAGGTAATTAAATCTCAACTTATGTAAATATTAATGGAATAATCATTTCTGTCAACATAGTGAGATCTTCTATGAGCATGCAATTAATGGAATAATCATTTCTAGGCAATGAGTGCGCAGTATGAAAGTGCATTGTCCTGGAACAATTGGGAGTCGCATTTGTTGCATGCGATTGTAGGGTCCAGAACATTTCTGTTGCAACTTGCCCAATTTAATGAAGAATTTAATTACGGCACACTGCTCCATTTTGAAGTTCTTGATGACAGCCCTACACTAAGGTTTCTTCTGTTATCGGTTGCCCAATCACCTTGAAGCAGGCATCACATGACAAACATGTTCCAAAATAGCAGTACATACATTTTTTTGAATTTTTCTGCTTCATGTCTTCCCTAAAAAAAAACAGTATCATTATTTACATGTAATTGCCACACAATGCAGTGTTCTCTCCAGAAAATTTTATCAGGTGGGTGAAAAGATAAAATAACTGGGCAGTCAAAAATTAAAAATAAATAAAATATTTTGCAGTGGTGTCCATTTTTTCGAGTATTCAGCTGGGCGGTCACAAAAATCAGCTGGGTGGCACGCCCGTTCAAAAGGGCCTGGGGAGAACTCTGCAATGTATAATGAACATTTACCTATTTTCAGAAATAAACATATAAGGTCTTTACAAATGATTGCACCTGGATCTAGCTACACTGGGTTGGCACTGGTCACTCGCTAGTTTTTTGGGTTTTTTTCAATTTTATTTTTTAAGATTGAGGTAGGGAAGCTCTATTAAAGATAATTGGCTGCATTGGATACGTGGAACAGAAGCGATATTTGCCTATGCAGTGGTTTGCAATAAAAAAATTTCAGTCCGATCATCAATATATAAAATTACTGCTGCCTCAAATACCACTATAATAAATTACCATTGCCTCGACCACCATTTAGATTCAAATTAAATATGCATTATACAGTATAAGCTCTGAGATATCAGTAAGATTTGACCGTAAATAGATCACTGGTATTCCAAACTTTGCAACAATAGCAGAAGCTTGGAAAAAATGACCACCACTCTTGCATTAATACAAAATTTGCAATTTCTAACTAGATCCATAATTGCAGTTTAACAAATTCACTGTAGTTTTGACAGGCTTGTGTTCAAGGCAACACCGATTTTGCAGTGGAAATTTGCACAGTTGGTTTGCAGCTGTGGCATTAGTTACTTAACCCAAGTCTCTCCATATTGGGTTACTCTGTCACAGTTTCTTCTGCAAAGAAACAGGCTATAAATTCTGAATTTTGAGATTGCAGGCAATTAAAATAACACAAAGTTATGCATCTCTTACATAATCAAACTTTATCACCACAATGCAGATAGAATGGATACAAGAAATTCATGAACTACTGTAATATTTTGTAAACGCCCTGTATGTACGTTTGTGCCCATTGTTTGCTATGTTGCCCATTGTTATTGTTTGATTAGACAGAAGGAAATTGGTATTTTATTTTAAAATAAAAGCAAAAAAATACCGTACATAAAAGTAAATAAATTATTATAGTTTATATAGTTTGAAAGTTTCGCTTCTTACAAATTGAAAAGAAAGAGTCCACATTTCAAAGTTAGGAAAGGCATTACGCATAACATAGTGTAAAGTCTTTCTTCTTCAAGGAGCCGACCATCCATTGGAACAATTATCATGACATGCTGCAAAATGTAATCCCACTGGAAGACAATGGCATCAATGGGATCATTTTACCAACAAGATGAAGCCCCGCTATTACACATTTGAGGCATGTGGCTTCATGAATGCTACATTCAACGATAACTGCTGTGGCTAAGGTGGTTATCGCTGATGGCCCTTTCACCAGACCTCACCCCTTCAGATTTTCATACAGGGCATTCATCAAAAATGCCATGTTTATTCCACACCCAATTGAACTGCAAGACTTTGGGTCAGTTCACCATCGACGTTCTCAACTGAATCTTTTGCAACAATACACTGACCTTGTGCTCTTCATCTCAACGTTATTCGATTATTCTAAAGACTCGGTCGAGAAAGTAGATAGTGAACAGGCCCTGTGAATCTGAAGATCATAGAAGAATTTTAACATGGACTTGTCTCCTTATCAGAGTCAAATAATAAACGGGCCCATCAAAACATCCAGGAAGAATTGTTTATCTGTTTTTCACACTTAGCTCTGTAATGTTAAGAATACGAACCTATCTTCAGATTCTTATGGGTTATTTTCTTAGAATTTTTTTCTCATATTCGGTTTCATATTCTACATGTGGTCTTCAGCTAGCAAATGAATCAGCAAGTTTAGACCTTTAAATTTTTAGATTATTATCTTCGAAATTTTTTAAATTTTGCACTTGTATAAAATGCCTCATAAACCTATCAGCAGCCGAAAATTTGCTGATAGGTATTAGCAACGAGTGAAATCCTGTCGTAAAACATTTGTGTGAATAATACTGAATCTACATATTTAGCTCCAAATTAAGGTCCGTTTAGCAATAAAAACAAAACTACTATATATATTTTCAAATTTTTTTTCTTTACCAGATTCTATTTACCTTTAACTATTTTTCCACATAGTTTCCAAGTTTATTTAAGCACTTGTCATAGCACTCAATGTTCCTCTGCATGATCACTTCATAGAAGCTGCCGCCAGTGAAGAAAATCACACAGTTTTTACTTGTTCTTCGTCGCTGAAATGCACGCTGAAATAGGTATTTTCATGATTATCACCGAAAATCACCGAAATGGGAGGATTTTGTATTTCGGGCACATACGTGGCTGGAATGACGTGTTTCAGGCACATATGTGGCTGAATTTTCGTGTTTCAGGCACATATGTGGCCGAAATCACGTGTTGATGATCTCCCTTAGATCCCGGAATAGGTGGTAGCCACTGGACGCGAGGTCCAGACTGTAAAGCGGGTGTCAAGTTGTTCCTAACTAATCAGATCTTTTGAGCACTAAATGCTTAAATAAACTTGAAAACTATATGGAAAAATATAAGGAGCGTTCAAAAAGAAATGAGCCAGAGGCTTAGGAACAGAAAACATTACCTGTATATCAGAAGTATTGGCCCTGGCTGTTGAGGCACTTGTCCCACTTCGACACAAGGCGGTGAATGGCTGTCTCTTAAAATTCCCGGGGCTGCATTGTGAACCAGTTCTGCACGTACTGCTTGACGTCGTTGTCCGAGGTGAATCTTTTGCCCCTCAGAGCCTTTTTTACGGAACCAAAAATGGCGTAATCGCAGGGAGAGAGGTCTGGACTGTATGAACGGTGATCGAGAACCTCCCACTTGAATTTCTGCAAGAGTGCCATGATTGTGTTCGCCGCATGAGGTCTTGCATTGGTCATCTGCAGCGCTATTCCAGGTAAGAGAATAAGTACCTGGCACGACTGGTAGCTGGAGATGAGTCTTGGTGTCAAGACTTCGAACCAGAATCAAAACGACAGTCTCCAGTGGAAGCATCCAGGGTCACCACCACCAAATAAAAGGCTGAGGGGCAAACGATTCACCTCTGACGACGACGTCAAGCAGTACATGCGAACTGGTTCACAACACACCCCCGGGAATTTTAAGAGACAGCCATTCACCGCCTTGTGTCGAAGTGGGACAAGTGCCTCAACAGCCAGGGCCAATACTTCTGACATACAGGTACTGGCTTCTGTTCCTAGGCCTCCGGCTCGATTCTTTTTGAACACTCCTTATAGTTAAAGGTATATGGAATCTGGTAAAGGAAAAAAATTTTGAAAATATTTATAGTAGTTTTGTTTTTATTGCAAAACGGACCTTACGTTACGAGTAACCTTCGTACATATGGTGATTCATTCGCACAGGCCTCCCATTTTGCCATGAAAAGTAAAAAAAAAAAAAAAAAAAAAAAAAAACAAAAATTCTGGGGGGGGGGGGGGGTAGATTAAAAAAAAATCCTTTAGAAGTCAATTCATTTACAAAAATTATTCGTCCCAATGAGTGAAGAAATGCAACACATTTAATGAATGTCTAGCATGAGCTAAGTTGCCGAGGAATCAATCCTTATAGCAGGCTTGCAAATTTTCATTAATTTTATGAATTTTGTGTTCACTTTGTATATATAGACAATGCTTTGGGTTCATTAATACACAATACCTTCATCTTTCATTAGGGAAAAACTATATTAAAAATGTTTATAGGATTTCCAATTCACAAACATATTTAAATAAGCTATCTCTCTACCTATGCTCTACCTTTCGAATGCATTGCAGACGAACAAGGCATATAATGAATATCCGGTTATCAAATACTCCGTATTTTCATTGTTCATGAGAAAATATGTAAAACATTACAGACATAGAAAATCATCAACTAATTTCTGAAAATATCAATGAATCGTTGCAAACAAAATAGAAGTCTCTTAGTTGACAGTTTAATATTATATTAGACAATAAAAATACATGCTACTTTACAACCAAGCAATTGATTGAAGCAATAAAAGATCAAAATATATTTCATGTATTCAAATTATAAAATACTAATGCAAGAAATAAAACACTCTTTAACCACAATGAGTAAAAAGAAAAAATACTCGTTGTGGTTAAAGAGTGTTTTATTTCTTGCATTAGTATTAATTTATCCACATTCCTTTTCCTTATAAAAATTTGTTTTCGGTCCTCTGCTTTTTGTGCAATTTTGCCAGTTCCGGAAATTATATTTTTTTACTTTCAAATTATAAAATGTATGGAAGCCAATCATGTATTTCCTACAGCATGCAAGGTTTATTTACTCTATTTAAACATAAAAACTGCACCTTAAAAGCACAAGTTAATATAAAATTGACAGTTATTAAATCATACATGTATTATGAAACTTGGCATATAAGAAGCACTTTTTCCTCTAAAACTTGCATCTGGAAGTGGGATGGGTCTTATATGCTAGCAAATGCAGTAGTACCTGCTTAATACGATTTTCCGCATAAGGCAGGATTTTTGGTCCCCTGAAGTCTTTCATACAATCTAACCCATTTAATACAATCATTTTTCTGCATTTTATGCCATTTAGAAGACTGTCAGTGACGCAGGGAGAATGTCTTGCGCATCTCCTTGTTCCCATCCTTAATGCGCTCTCTTCAGTTCTTTGTTTTAATTAATTCAATCAGTTGCTGCTTGATAAAAATGTCCAAAATTACACTCAAAGCACTCTCACTAGCAGCTTATTTCAAGTAGGATGTCATATACAGGGTGATTTACATCGAATGTAAAATACTTAAAGGGGGTATTATAGAGGTTAAGATAAACACAAAACGTCCTATGAACATGGGTTCAAATATGAACGATAACTGAGATATGAACAGAAATAAAAATGCTGCCACCAAGATCAACAAGTTATAATAACTCAGATTCTGTAAAGCCTAGATTAATGAAATTTGGAGGAATAACAAGAGTACATAAGACTGTGTATACCTTTAAAATTTGATCGAATTCCAACAAGAAGTTTCCGAGTTACTCATTCAACATCATAACACGTGTTCACTTGTGAGTACTAACTAGCACTTGTCACAATTTTGACTGTGTAACTCTGAAACTTCTTGTTGGAATTCAATCAAATTTTAACGGTATACACAGTCTTATGTACCTTGTTATTCCCCCAAATTGCATTAATCTAGGCTTTACAGAACCTGAGTTATTAACTTGTTGATCTTGGTGGCAGCATTTTTATTTCTGTTCATATCTCAGTTATCGTTCATATTTGAACCCATGTTCATAGGACGTTTTGTGTTTATCTTAACCTCTATAATACCCCCTTTAAGTATTTTACATTCGATGTAAATCACCCTGTATTTAGGTGGCAGATTCCTTCATAATCTCAGATGTTATTGAAATTAACAGATGCTAAAATTCAGGACAAAGTAAGAAACCAGAGGTTTTTTTTGTTTTGTTCAAAAAAATTCCTGGCCAGAGATACAGGCCACCAAAGATGGCACCCGGCATGCCATTTCTCATGTTTGATCTCCGGCAAAATATTAAAATGCTCTGTCTCTGGAACAGTTTAAGAAATTTTGTTGCAGTTTGTTTTATTTGATAGATAATATAATGTACTGATGAAAATGAAATCCTCCATTTGAAAATGTGTCCAAGTTCTCTTGCTGTAGCCTTACAAAATTTTTTGTGAAATATCAAAAAAAAAACTTTTTCAAAAATGCAAGTCCCAAAAATTTATCAGTACCATACAGTACTACATTCCTTGAAAAGCAAACTTTCTACTTTTGAGTTTAACAGGTTTTATAAACGATGTTTAAATTTTAACAGCTGTGGTTAAATTCTTTATTGTAGTTTTGTTTAATTTTTGTGTCCCAGAAAAAACATGGGACGTCCTACCAAAATTTAGTGAATGAGAAGTAGGCACAGGTTTACAACTCGTGTACATCAAGTTTTAACACTAATGCAAGAAATAAAACACTCTTTAACCCCAACGAGTAAAAAGAAAAAATACGACCTGTAAGTACTTTTCGAGAACGAAGCTCTCATCTTCAGCAGGATTAACAGGGAGTAACACACAAGATGCAACTGAGTGTGTAAAGAAAACAACTCCTATTTATAGGGAATTTTAGCCAATAACAGAAAAGGCACACAAATAAGACAAATTATAGAAGGTTGAACCATGACCAATGACAGAAAAGGCCACACGAATGGGTAAGTTCAGTGATTGGTCAAAGTTGAAAACCACTGAATCAGTTTGGAATCCCCTATAGGTCCCTTGTCAGAATCAAATTTTAAGTTAGATTCTGTCCAAGCTTAAATGTTTATTTGTCCCATACAAATGTAAAAGCAGTGCTCCCACTAAAATTGACAGAGGGCAGGGTGTCAACTGCAGCAAGAGGGCACATCATGCAGTGCCAAGGCATCTCATAGGGAAGGGGGGCGAGGGGCACAGGCAGGGCTAAGCCTAATTGTGTGGTTTCTGTTTAAAATCAGGCGGAAGGATACATGGAAAAGCAAGAGCAAATTGATAAGCACTATTTTCGCGGAAAAGCACTGTTTTTGGGAACGAGCGCACTACTCTCTTGACAGGGTGCAATACTCTTGTGGCAGGGCGCAATACTCTTGTGGCAGGGCGCAATACTCTCGCGGCAGGGCGCAGCGCCCTCCTAAAATAGGCTACCAGGAGCACTGAAAAGTATTAGTCACATATAATAAGATATAACTCTTCATCTATTCTGTCATGTAATTTAATCATACTGTAAAGAAATTTATTTCGCCACTACAGATGTGTTGTATTTTACACATGTGTGTGAGTTTTTTTGTGACATTTACACTGCGTTTACATGCACACTTTCGATCTGGATCGAAAGACAAGTTTCAAGTCAATCCTGCAAAAAGTGGCATGTAAACAGGCATCAACACCCCGATCCGGATCGAGTTCAATCCCGTCGAAAGAGCTGGTTTGAAACCAGGGAAACATGCCTCAGGAAAGAGGTCAATCCAATAATAATATCCGGATCGAGTTTAAATTTGCTGTTTGGTTGAAAGAAAAAATATAGAAAATTTTAGCTAAAATAAGTTCTTAGTTGATTTATACCTCAACACAATAAATATCTATAAATAAATAAATGAATAAATTTTAAAATACATTGCATGTTTAAATTTTTTTTTGTAAACTTTTTTATCAAAATGTCATTTTTCCTAATTAAAAATTTTCAAATTGTCAATCAAATTGGAGTTTTATATATATTTAAGAATAATAAAAAAGGACATCACAAAGGGAATAAACAATACGAGGCCTTTCTGTCATTTTATTTTCAAAGACCTTCCTCAGGTATAAAAATCTTTTTGAAAGTTATAACTGAAAATCTTCTCTCAGTAAAAGATAAGAATATAAGTTTAAATACATTGTTGAGAGGTATTATTTTATTTTTATACCTGAGGAAGGTCTTTGAAAATAAAATGACCGAAAGGCCTCGTATTGTTTATTCCCTTTGTGATGTCCTTTTTTATTATTCTTAACTATTATTACATCACTTATTTTCCTTCTTTGTTTTATATATATATTTTTATCAAAATTTAATTTAATAATTTTTTTATCAAATTATAATTATCAAATTAAATATTATATTTATATCAAAAATTTCAATTTAACAATTTCTATTTTATTAAATTATAATTTGATAATTATTTATAATAATTATAATTGTAATTTTTTATTTTTTATTATTTAATACAATTAAATAAACAATTAAATTGAAGTTTTTGATATAAATCTAAAAATTAATTTGATAAAATCTATTAAAATTATGTTTTGATAAGAATGTATAAAATTATATTTTGATAAAAATAAGTATAAAAAACTGAAACATGCAAATGCATTTTAAAAGTTATTAAGGATTACTATATTGAGGTAAATAAATCAAAAAATTGATATATAAATAACGTTATAGTTAACGTAAATAACCTCAACCTTATTATTTATATATAGAAAATTTTAATTGAAAACAAAATTTAAAGAATAAATCAATAATTACAAAATTTATTGATTGTCAATTATATTTCCAGGCGATAATAATGAGAAAATTTTAAAAAATTGAATTTCAGCCGTATTTTAGAGGAAGCGTAATTCAAGTGATAAGGCAGACTGAGCCAACAATGGCGGATTTTGTAGCAGATGACAAAGTCTGGCATACTTTCCTAATCTAGAGCTTTACCCACAGGACATCTTATCGGACTCGATCCGGATCGAGTTAGATGCATGTAAACGCGAGGCAATTTTGGATTAACTCAAGTCGATCCGGATCGAAACGTGCATGTAAACGTAGTGTTAATCAAAGGTTTTGCTAACTAACATCGAAATTAATGTGCGATTATTGTTCCACTATCAAGAAGAGTGAATACTAATAAAGGTTTTAGTCACCAGACAGAGGCAGAAGTGTATAATCGGACATTTATTAAATTAGTTTTAAATGATTGCTCAGTTTTGAGATTTCCTCTCGTAGGCCTAAACAGGAAGGGGGGGGGGGGGCAGAGAGAGCAGAGTAAAAGCACGTATCACCATGGCAACGGAGATTTTCCGTTACAGCCTAAGGGCAAGGGAGGGTGAGCATCCGCCCGAAATGTTTCGAGTGGCATCCATCGTGAAAATTGTTGACTGGCTAAGAAAAGGTAAATGGGAGGAAAGCCTCGAAACCGAGAAGAAACATAAAAAAGGGGAAAGGATGGGCTTTCTCTCTCTCTCTCTCAATGACAGCTCCAGCATGACAAGACAACGTGCGCTGTTGAGGAGGAAAGCAATGGAAGTCTTCGAGATGCAGGTTTGTGGAGTGGACTTGTGGGCGATTTAATAAGCATTTTCTTACATGGTGTCCCATATTTTAAGTAATGGACTATATTGTTACAAGTGCTCATGGATTTAACTCCTTACTAAACGCCCCGACAGACCCCATTGTCAGAGAGCTAAGACATGTCCACGCAGTGCGGCACGGTGAAGTTATGGAATGTCAAACCAAAGTACAGGATCCAGAGTTGCAACAAAGGAAAGGCATCATTCGACAGGGACTCCAGGCTCGACTTCTGTGTATTAATTGTGAATTTTGTGAAGAAATTTCTAGCCAGCACTCACTGTGAGATAACTGCACAGTGGGATGGTGCAACGAGGCCTAGGTTTTAGTCTCCTACTGGGAACAGCGAAGCCTGGCAATGCCATCAACAGCAGAATCTCGCCTCCAGACTTCTTCAGGAGGACATCGTGCACACGGCGTAGGAAAGATATGGTGTAGTAGTATATTAAGCCAGGAAAGATGAACGTAACGATTGACAAGGTTGAACCAGATAAGTGTTAAAGTTTGTTTTATGGGCCCATGTGTTGTTTAATTATCGGAGCAAGTGACCAGGACAAGACAATCGGAGAGAGATAATAAAACTTTTGAATGTGATCAGAAATACCATTAATTTAGAAACAGTTTAGTTTATAGCAAGCCTGGTTTAGAGCATCAAAATTCAGTTAATCTCACATTTTTTCAAACGTGTATTTTGCTTTTGTTTAGTTGCATTCTGATCTAACAAACTAATGTTTATTTTGAAGCTTACTCTTTTGATTACTTACTGTTGAATAAATACATTTTGTTTGTTACCTAATGCTTTGTCTGGTGGCTTAACTGAGAACCGTAAAGTGGGAGAGGGCGGGGGAGACCATAATTAAGGAATTATAATTTTAATAGGACTTGACTATTAAGAAATATTGCAGCACAACAAAATTACCATAACCACTATATGATTGGAAGGTAGTTCATTTTTAGAGGGTAAGGATACTTCATTTTGTGTAAGAAAGTGATAGTAAAATGAATCATCTGAATAATGGAATAATCTTTGGCAGACCTCTAGTGACAGGAGTACGCAAACAAGGAATACCGCTACAATACAGTATATTGAAGGAATACTTTAATAAAATTTCACACGGCTGTTGTGTGATGTAATTTGTAATTTCTAAAACTATTTTCTTCTACTACCAGCAGAGAGGGATGTTTTTGTCAAGATTTTTCTATCCTTGTTTACCTGATGCTTGGAGGGTTATCTCCAGTTTATAATATTAATTATTATTAATTTATCTGTGATGTTTTTTGTCGGCTTTGTTGGCCCCTCATATTTTTTATTTTTTATTTTTATTTTTTTACAATCTCTCCAATCTCAATTTATTCCTTTGTTTAAAATTCAAACGTAGAATAAAAAAATAAAAAATGACAATATTCTTGTCACCATTAAAGATTAATAAAGAAAACCATTAAAAAGAGTCATCATCGAAGTTCAAAACAGAACACTGGATGGTTATGAAAGATGAAGATTAAGAAGAAATTGCATTTAAGGAAATGCACTAAAAAAGTCACACATGTTTGCATGCTCAATTTATCATTTGCATGCCTCGATTAGATTTATTAATGCATACCTAAAATTGAAGTTCAAAAATATCGGCCATCAAATTTTCGATGTTTCGCAGAATCTAGGTTTCATTTCGATTTTCTTAAACCCTTTTGATTAATTATCTATTGATATTGAATAACTGTTTGTTAATGTATTAATATATTGTAATGACAGAACATGTAAATATACTGGGACATATATATAATAACCTGGCAAATATATTTCCCAAATAATAACTTGAAAAAATAACTTGATTGTTGAAAATTCTATAAACCAGTGTTGTTCTGAAGAATGTTGGTTAGTCTCTTCTGAAGCAATGCTTACTGGTATTATTGAAACAGAATGTCTCAAACCATTAGGGTCAAAAATTCTACAGATTGTATATGACTGTAAACTGATAATTTTGACCAAAAAGGGGGAACACCTCTAATGCACAAAGAACTAAAATACTGATAAATATTTCGGCTACCAAGTAGCCATCTTCAGCGGTGAGAGACAAAAGTAAAATGAAATGAAAGCCTTAATGTTAGAGAATATATAGATAAGGGGAAGGGCAAATTGCCAAGACTATCTCCGGTTGGTTAAGCGGAAGGGATGTTAATGTCTATTGGACATGTTTAAAATAATGGCCCAATAAAATAAGAGGAGATATTAAGCTGTTTTTGTAAGCTGCTTTCGTTTTCAGAGGAAACAATTTTTTTATTCATAATTAATTTAAGCTTAGAGCAAGTATTCCACACATTTGAAGCATGCATTTCATAGGAAAATTACCAGGTGTTATTGATGAGGTTTTGCCTTACAATCCTACACAATCTCCTCAAAGTCTTTTGTGAGACCATGTCTTTGTTTAACACCCTAGCCAGCTCTCTATGGCTTGAACCAACCAGTCTTGCAGAAGTTCTTACCCACAACGAGAAACGATGCTTGTTGGGAAACTTTACTATATACGGGTACTACATCCTACTGCACTATACATTAAATGCATGTCTGCAAGTTTCTTAGAAAGTAACACTCAATATTTGGCAACAAGGCATAAGCTGTAAACCAAAACAAATGTCACCGTGCAGTGATGGCTACAGAAACAAAGGGCAGCATGGCGTGCTCGAAGGCAATGGGGTACTGAATGTCTGAAAGAAGCACTGAATGCAGCTAAATTCTTACTTTAAAGTTAATAAAAGTACATGCATTTCATTTATATTTTTAAGGCATAATGTTAACTTCGGAATCTGTATACAATTAGGGCACGGTAAATTTCTAATTTCTTCTAGGCTAATCTCTTCCTTACTTTGTGATGCCACGAAAAGACAATCTGGTAGTACAGTCCTCAATAGTTTTTAAAGTATATTTTTCAACAATATATGCACTATTTTTGCAGGATAAAATTGTGAATAATGATTGCATTAAGATTTTTAAACTTTATATCTTATACAGTTGATCTGTATTATCCCTCAATATTGTATTAATGGTAATATAAACATGAAAACTTATTGAGGAATACTTCTTCTCATGGACGAAGCGGTTTGCTTTGACAGTAAAGCGACCACAGGAAACCACCGCACACGAATACAAAAGGCTCGACATGTCAGCGCGGAGGATTAAAAAAAACAAAAAACACAAGGAGTAACGCGATGAACAGCTCGTCACGACTACCAATAAACTGGTGGTGGGCAAACTTTTTTATTAAAGATTTTTAACCTTTTCTAAGATTTTTAATATAAAGTGCACTGTTTCCCTAAAAATAATTTCAAATTATCCTGTTTCTGGTCTCTCTTGCGCATATTTCTAAATAATCTTGCGGGCCATATGGAACCCCGTAGAGAGCCGAAAAAAACCTGGAAACAGCCCGTGGGCTGTAGTTTGCCCATCACTGAACTAAACTGATGCAGTTAGTTAATATTTGAAATGAATGTACTTGGTAGTTTAAAATATTTAGGCTTTAAATCCCTCTCGCCACCATAAGCTCCAATGAATACTTAAGCCGCACATTGTTGGCATTTATTAGATTCAGTTTCTTGCGTTTGTGCAGCGTAGGTGGGCCGAGGGGCAGGATGGCCGGGTCGAGAGGCAGTGTGGCGGGGCAAGGGGCAGCATGGCGCTGCGCCACGCTGGTTTTGCCTAGCGGCATCACTGCCGTGGAAACATGGTAGGCAAATGTGTATTGTTTTGGAAGTTTGCACCACCAAAAATCACACAGCAGGCAGTTGTTGGTTCTAAAAATAAAAACAGCTTACGAGAATGTTTTTCACTCTTATTATTCATTCAAGAACTCATGGTACCTGAAATATTCATTTACGAGCACTTTTCCCCTAATTTTGACCCGAAAGATTCAAAACTCCTTGTTGTATTCATCATAGCAATTTCTACATCTACATGTACTGAATGTTTTCTTATTGCATTCCTGTTTTGAAATCTCCAAAAAAAATAAAAATAAAAAATAAAAAAAAATCCATACAATTTTTTTAATAACTAAAATTCGTAATTAAATCAGTTGATTATGCGGAGATACTGGTACTACAATGCCAGAACAATGTTAACAAAAGCATCGTTACTGTATTCACGAAGTCGATTGTTCAGTCATTTTTTTTTTCAATTTTTTTGATTTTTAACTTCAGATTTAAATAGAGCATCAAAAACACTAAAAGTTACAACAGGCGCATATATCTATTAGGGAACATGCCCAAAATGGTGGTTAAAGTTAATCATTTTGGTTCAGCTTGATAAATGATCAAAATGCCATTTTGGTGATGTTCCTGAAGGGATAGAAGATGCCTGCCTATTATAAGCTTTACTTACTTTATGAAGATGCAGTAAATAAAAAAATAAGTACATAAGTTCATAAAATATTAAGATTCTCATAAATTATATTTACAGATTATACAGGGTTTTTCTAATGAGATGGCTGAAAATTAACAGCAAGATTCCTCATCCCAAAATAAAGTTTTGAAAATACTGAAATCATTATGTTTACAGGGGTTAAAGTGCTCCATATGGAGCTTGTTGTTTTAACCTTTTAAAAGCAAAATATTTTGAAAATAAAATTTTTACTATGTATCAGTAAAGCTATCGTAACTAAATAAAAAACTTTTTATTCCCCCTAGAGCCAGCTCTATAGTCCTTGGCATCCTCCTTGAATTTGCGGTATCATGAGCCAGCTCAGTCTCCCATCCCCAATATAGTGTCCCAATTTTCGAACTAAAGAATCTAGCAGCCCCTACAGTTTAGTTATAATTAAACTTGCCTATCAAGTTCGCAACTCTATGTATCTTACGTTTTAACAATCCCAGGTAATCCTAAGTGATTTATCATGTATAAACTTCCATCTTACAACAATATCCATGTACAGTCTTTCTTCATCCTTCCAAATAAACCTGATCATGCTCTCGTGCTATAATCCAATAAATCATTACCCTTTTTCTTGAAGCAAGACACACAACCTCTTGGCCACATGAGAATTTACGCCTTACTTGTATATATATTTCAACCATACTGCTGTCATTGTATGCTTTCTTAATGATGATCACTATGTGGTTGTAATGTATAAATTCTCATCTGGACAAAAGGTTATTTGTCATTCTTCATTGCGTTATATCCACATTTTTCCTTGTTGCTGTTCTTTTACTTATTATACCTACAGCTCAATAAACCAATCTCTTACAAGATGTGAAAAGACCTACTAGAAGTAGCAAAGTAATACCGTTTTATTTTTACTGACAAAATTAAAATTAAAAATAGACTTTGAAGGATTCACTTTTCAACATCAACTCCAGTGTCATGAAAGAAAATAATAATTAAAAAAAATAGGAGCGCAAAGTACATAATTTAAAAAAGATTTTTATTTATGTATTTATTTATTTTAGAATTTTTTTTCTCCATAGATGGCGCTGAGATGCCTCGCCTGCCTATTATCAGAGTGAAAAGAGATTTTTTAATGTAAATGTAGTAGCTGTAGCTATATGTAAAGAGCTCCTGTCAAAACTGACTATAATTTACAATAAATGATAAAGTGAAATAATGGATATAAAGTCAAACCCGCAACCTTGGCAGCTCACATGTTACTGGAAATGAAAACACCAGGGAGATGAAAACAACATGGGAGAGGGGGACAACAAATCATTGAAATGTAAATCCTTTTTAAGATTTTAACACCTATTTTTCCTACCTCATTTGTTCGGCACGGAGTGCAATCCTGTTGGGATCGTTGCTCTTGAAGGCTGCCACAATTAGGCCCATTTAGTGTTGGAACAGAATCTGGTTTCAAAAAATTTCTTATTTTAACTGATACTGATTTTAAAATAGTAGGATCCATGCTAAAGCACGTAGCTTCGAAGTGAGCCGAGCACACTCTGCTATTTCGAGTAGGATTCCAGTCTCCTTTCTGACAAAAATTAATCCACTGCTTTCTAATGGCTTCAGAGTGTGGAAAGATATGGAAGGTTAAATCTTTATTGACTGTTGCGTTTTTACACCCAGGAACAACACATACTGAAGGCATTCTGAATAAACGAAGCAGGACAACGCAAACTTGGAAAATGAGAAACTCTCCCGTTACCTAGATCAAAATTCTATCCGTAACTAACGAACGAATCGCAACTGACGTCATCATCCGGGTATTCACTCGGAGAAAATGGAGGGCGAAAAGGAGGAAAGCACTAATCTTCTCTTATTCCGATGCATTTTTTTCTAATTAATGGCGTCATAAGAGTTGATAATGTCCAGTGAAGCTTTTCCTTCATGATTTACCTCGCGTATTAAATATTAGTAAAAGTTGGTAATCGAGAAAGTTATAGCCGATCGCCTTTTATCGACAGCTAAATGATAGCTCCACGCTTGCGGAAATGATCCGCTTGTTGATTGGTCGGCAAAATACGTCACTCTCTCCGTCGAAACCATGGAGGCGGAAGCAGCAAGCGATTTGTTGTTTCTTGTGCTCAAAAAAATTCGCAAACAAATCTAACTTGAAGAGCTTTATCCACTGAAGAAGAGAATTATAAATGTGACTTGTGTTCAGATTCCCCCAAGTCAGTTTCGTTTTCGTCAACATGTATTTCACGACTCATTTTATTGTGACATTATCTATATGCGTTTCTTTGAAAAATGCTTCATAAACTGAGGTATTTCAAAAATAAATTGGAATGACACATTAGTACAGGCCTCCCTGTTTGTCATGAAAAGGGAAAAATATATATATTTGGGTGGGATCAGGTTGGGGGAGGAGGGGATCTTAAAACCTTATATTCTCATAATAACTCCACAATGGCTCACAGCCAAACAATTTCTATAAAAAATATTGAGAGGATTCAATACATAACTTTTGTTTGCTGGAATGAATGGTACAGCCATTTCTTTGTTTTAGAGAACAATTAATATCTTTTAATCAACAGTCCTAAAAAAAATAGGTCTGTTTAATTGCCCCTCTATGTATGTATTAATTTTTAAAATGGAAACAAAAAATAAAAATCTTTTTCTATTTGGGGGGGGGGGGGGGATGAGGACCCATTAATAATTTCAAAATGGCTCATCATTTGATTGGTAAACAAACTATTTACAAAAATTTATTGACTTGGATTCGTTTCTTCATTTTAAGAAAAAGTTAATATCTCTAAAATAGTTGACCAATTGTTATAAAAATACCCTCTAAATATATATTAATTTTATTTAGTTCTG
Source organism: Rhysida immarginata (assembly GCA_023313115.1). NCBI lineage: Eukaryota > Metazoa > Arthropoda > Chilopoda > Scolopendromorpha > Scolopendridae > Rhysida > Rhysida immarginata. Next base: position 882,960 of record JAHWFO010085106.1, read on the forward strand.
CTATTTGCCTTTTCGGAGAAGTTAGTTGCACAAAATTGGTCACATATGTAGAGACGGATTTTTTTTTTTCAAAATTTCAACGTATCTTCTTGAAGTAAAATTCCGTGGAAAAAAAAGTTTTGAGGTGGGGAAACGAACACATAGGCCACCTTTGGCCCGCCAATAATCAAATTATAAATGTGACTTTCAATTAGGGTTGCCAAGTGTGCAGTTCGTTATCCCGCCCAATTGTTGTCAAAATCTAGCCCAAAAGGAGCCCATTGGGTTTAGCCCAACTTATCTTGTGACGTCAACATACGAAAAGCCGTTATAGATGGCAGCAGCGTCAGGCAAAATATGAATATGCGTGTTCGGAAAATGTGGAATGTGAAAATAACATAGAGAAAGGAAGTAAAAACTCCTTTCTCTATGGAAAATAAGGGCGCGTTCGACATGTGCACACTAAATGCACCTAGTGACCTCCCTCAGATCGAGCGGTGAAAAAACTGTAGTGCATTTTGTGTGTGTTAGGAAAAACGGGAAAGAGCACGAAAGTGGGATGTTCACCTCACCCGTGCTATCATGAATAGTAAGCCTACTGATGATGATTCTAGTAAATCAAAATTATACAAAAAAGTATAACTGGGGCAATTGTCCGAAAAAGTAAAACTTGGGCAAATGTCCACGATTGAAACCAAGAATAAAGAGGTATGTGGATAATCGTAATTAAGTATAAAGAAGGGCTCTTTTACCACAACAAAAGTAATAAAGAATATAACAAAAATAACAGAAAAATACAACCTGGAAGCGCTTTTCGAGAGCAAAGCTCTCATCATTCGGCAGGAGCCAAGGAGAACACGTGGAAAACCCAAAGTGAACTGAGAGCTGTTTGTTCAAAAAAGCTTGGCAAAACTGCTAAACGTTGTTCTGTTATTAACATTTGTTTGTAAATTTTAAATTTTTGTTGATTAGGACCCAGTAGATTTAAGGTTCCATATAAGGGGTAATGATCAGAAATCGCTATATCACCTCGTGAAAGTTGAAAGTCTATCCCGCGGACCCAAACATAATCCAAAGTTGACAACGTACCATGGGTCGGATCAATCCTTGTTGGTTCGAGATTTTTAGTTTCAAAACCAAAAGAGGAAAGTGAAGTTAAAGTGAGCAGTTCATATGAGGTAGTCGGGGAAATAAGATTTAAATTAAAATCACAGAAAATTTGCATGGAGCATTAGTTATAGATTCAAGCACTGATTCTAGTTTCTGATGAAATATCGACAAATTTCCCATTGGTGGACGATATATACAACACACATGAATAATAGCGTTGAAATTAACTGTCAATACCTCCAGGTCTTCAGAACAAAAGGTATTACTTGAATCCAATTCAACTTCAAAAGAATTTTTAATGTAAACAAGTATTCCTCTACCTCGACGATTTGAACGAGTTATAAAAAAATGTGTATAATTTGGTAAAGCCGGGGGATGAGATTTTGGAGTAAGCCAAGTTTCTACAAAAAATAAAATATCCTGAGAAAAATCACTTTTTAGGTGAGCTAAAAAATAATCCATATTTGCATTAATACTCCGAATATTTATAAGGACTATTTTTATTTCATTTTGTGAGAGCGATCCACCTTCCAAGACCTGTTGATTATCAGTGTTTGACATTACACTTTTAAGATCATCAAATCGTCATGACCTGAAATTTCGATACTTGGAGAGGATGGGTCGCGTCTCAAATAGATCCGGCTTTGTCTTGTCCAAAGAAACTCAAATTTATTTTCCAGTTTAAATTGCTTTACCTGATGATATAGATCTAATTTTAGCGGACATAAGTGTTCATGAAAAAAAACTCTAACTTCTCGTTGAAATTTAGATGACAAAATTTCAGAAAATCAATCCATTTTTACTTTCTTGCTTTCAACAAGGTCTCGTTTTAGAAATTTAACAACCAAAAGTCTCGGTTTGGAGGATTTTTTCTCTTTACGTAGTCTATGGACTGTAGCTATCTCGTTTGAATTGTCTGGTAAAACATCATTTAATACCTCTGTGATTACTTTTTCCTTTCATTTCTTTAGCTGCAACAACCTGTTGAGCCTTATTTAAACTACGGCGAATCCTACTTAGCTCCGTTCAAGTAAATCTCACAAGGGCAGCGCCACCTAAACTGAAAGTAGCGAATAACAGATGTTGAAGCGAGTGATGCCGCCATGTTCATTAAACCACTGCCTACTGTTATTATACAGTAGGCAGTGATTAAACTTACTATGAAAGGAATGGTGGGTACTCAAGATGCAACATCGTAATAGCTCAACGCGCTAAGCTAGCTTATGTGAAACTGGCCTAGCTAGCTTAAGTTTGTTCGCACTATTGTTTGTTAGTGCGGACGGGGTATTAGGCCAAGTTCAGATGGTCGCGCGTTTGCCTTACGCGCGTATACTAGATTCATAACAATCACCATCACCATACACATGATCGCGCGTTCACGTGCGCAAGACGCTGCTCCGTCGCCAGTATCTTATCTGATGCGCTCAGCATTGAACCGTTTAGTTATCCGCGCGACTCCTGGCAATCGGGCGTATAAAGAAGTACTGGAAGTACGAAAAATGGACGACGACGACTTCAATATCGAGTTATTTATCGACGAAATAGAGAAAAAGCTAGCTATTTGACATATGAAGTCAAAAGAATATTCCAATAAAATAATGAAGAAAAGGGTATGGGAGCAATTGGTTTGGATTTTTTTCAGTAAAAAAGATTCGGAAGAAAACAAAAAGGAAATTGGAAAAAAAAACCTTTTTAATTTATTTATGCATATACAGTGTTCCAAAATAATTTAGACAACTTTTGATCATTACACAGTGTGAGTCAGAAACCCTGTCACAAACTATAAGGGGAGGTAGTATGGATGCTTCTAAGCAAAAAGTTCATATGAACATGGGTCTGAATTTGAACGATAACTGAGATATGAACAGAAATAAAAATGCCGCCACTAAGATCAACAATTAATAACTCACTTTCTATAACACCTAGGTTAATGAAGTTTGAAGAAATAATAGCGTATATAAATCTGGGTATACCGTTAAAATTTGAACGAATTCCAACAAGTAGTTTCCGAGTTACGCACTCAACATCGTAACTGGGAAACTACTCGTTGGAATTCGATCAAATTTTAAGGGTATATACAATTTTATGTACCCTATTAACCTGCTAAATTTCATCATCCTAGATTTTGCAGAAAGTGAGTTATTAACTTGTTGATCTTAGTGGCTGCGTTTTTATTTCTGTTCATATCTCAGTTATCGTTCAAATTCTGACCCATGTTCATATGAACATTTTTGCTTAGAATCATCCATACTACTTCCCCTAAGAGTTTGTGACAGGCTTTCAGACTTACCCTGTATAAAAAAACTACAGTGAAACCTCTTTAAGCCGACCAGCAATGGTTCCACGTAATAGTGGTCGTTTGGAGAGGTGGTCTTCTTAAAGAATTGGGGGGGGGGGGGGGGCGCTAAGCGTAATTTATAAAGTTTCATTGTCTCAATTGTTTAACATTATAAGGATATAATCTGATGATATACAAAGCTTACTCTTTTGGTTTCATTTATTATTTTAGTGATTTGCATAATGGACTAAAGTTTTATTAATGAATTTGAATGAAATTTTCATAACTTTATGCAGTAATGTGGCTATTCAAAATAAACAATACGTGAAAACAAAATATTAATACCTAATACATGTATAATTACATAGCAATAAAAGTGATCCCAATTATTGGATCAAAAATTTCCCATATTCTTTGTTGAAAAACTGCAACATTGAAGTTTATTTTTTTCTGCTCAACATTTTACGTACTGTAACTTGTTGATATTCTTTTTTCACCTCTTCAAACAAATGCAGCAAGTTTTGACTTGGTCTTGTAACGATAAAAAACAAAGTTTTCTTTTTGATATGGTGACAATAGCAGGCAAGAAATTGAAATGTGATGTGAAGAGTGAAAGTGATGTAAAGTGAGCCCAACACGTGCATTCTCAACTGCAATCACATGTTGAGCTCTTCCTAACTGTAAGATAAAGCAGTAGTGTGAGTGAATGCCACTGATACACAAAGCAAAGAAACAGATTGAACAATGCTCAGTTTCCTACTCCTCCTTAAAAAAAAATGAGCATTCTCTTTAAATTAGAGGAAGTGGCATTATTAACGCTTCGATCCCAACACCAACGACCACCCATTTCAGGCACCAATCATTGATGTTCCCTCTTTAAACCGACCAGTAAACATGGCAAAATCAAGTCATGGCAATCTGGACTCGATTTTGCCATGTCTACTGGTCGGTTTAAAGAGGGTATATTGATGGTTGGTGCCTGAAATGGGTGGTCGTTGGTCGAGTAAAGAGGTGGTCGGCTTAAAGAGGGAAAAAATGCATTATACCTATGAGACATTAATTCCGTGCCAAGGAAAAGTGGTCGAGTTAAGAGGGGGTCGTGTTAAAGAGGTGGTCGAGAATAGAGGTTTCACTGTATTTCAGATAGAGACAAATGGTTTTCAATAAATTGTTTATCAACTGAAAAAGGGTTTTTTTTTGATGCAGCATTAAAACGCTAGGTATCGTCGCACCTTCCTTCCTGTGACAGTTTCCAGAAAATGGCAACTAGCGTAGAGAAAGCACCATGTGTAGCTTGTTTTTTAAAACTGAATTTGGAACAGAAACTCGAAGGAATTTTAGGACACAGTATGGAAAGACCCCACCAACTCGAGACCAAATTGCGAAATGGCATGAACAGTTCATGACCACTGGAAGTGTTCAACCAAGGAAATCAACATGTCGACCATGCACTAGCAACGAGGCTGTGGATCGTGTTCAGTAGGTTTTTCAACGTAGCCCTCTAAGTCGATCAGATCAGCAGCCAGACAGTTCCAGATTCCTGGAACAACTGTTCACCGTATTTTACACAAACGTCTTAAACTTTTTGCTTATAAAGTTCAACTTGTGCAAGATTTGAAACCAAGTGATAAACCACAACGCCGAGCATATGCTGAAGAAATGTTACGACGAATTAAAAATAATGAAGAGGCAAGTTTTCACGTGTCTGGTAAAGTCAATCGTCATAATACATGTATGCGGATTTGGAGATCACAAAATCCCCATGAATTCCTTGAAGTCGAGCGTGACAGCCCAAAGGTCAACGGGCTTTTACATGATCGAGTTATTGACCCATTTTTTTTTTTCATCGAGCCAATCGTTAACTCCACCAACTTCCTTGACATGCTTGAACAATACGCATTTCCACAACTTCAGGAAGACTAATCAAATGTTATCTTCCAACAAGATGGTGCCCCTCCTCACTGAACGTTAACAGGCCGAGATGCGCTTAATGCTGAATTCCCTCAGTGGTGGATTGGACAAGATGGGCCTTTGTTGTGGCCACCTCGTTCATCTGACCTGTCACCTCTGGACTTTTTCCTGTGGGGTTTTCTTAAGGACAAAGTATACAGCACGAAAGTCAAAAGTGTGACGGATTTGAAGTCTCACGTTGTTTCTACAGTTTGTTTGGTAGATGAGGTGATGCTGGCAAGAGCATGGGCAGAGGTTGAATATCGTTTGGATGTTGTCCGTGCAAAATGGTGCCCATATTGAACTTTACGGACCATTCCGAGTTGATGAACAAATTGTTGAAAACCATTTGTCTCTATCTATAATAGTTTTTTTTATATAATGATTAAAAGTTGTCTAAAACGTCCACGTCTTTGGATCTGCGACGGAAACTCTGAAGAAGGTGGCAAACCAAGGTCTGCAGCCTGTCTTCGCATACTGTATGAACGTGGGCAAAAATGTATACTTGCTAAAGGGCATTACTTCGAAAGCCAGAGTGCTTAAAATATGCTATGTTCCCTACTTCTTTTTTGCGAAGCAAAGCTCGGGAACCTTTTAAACCTACCTTTTATAATAAGGTTTCTCAGCGCCCATAGGGTTGTTGAGCCACTCCAAGAACAAATCTATTTTACAAAGATTGTTGAGCCACCTTAAATCTATTGTTTACAGGAGATTCAATAGTTTGGGCGTACGAAGGCGCACTATTGACCTTAACATAAAAATGTCGCTTAGTAGAGCGGCTAGCTTACTTAAGATGCCTTTTTTTTTTTTTTTTTTTACTTTACATGTTTGTTAGATTGGGTCGAATTTTGCACTCAATTTTTCACCCACTTTCCGTTGTTCAAACAAATTTGGGACACTGATACATTTTCGGTGAGAAAACAATCCAGTATAAAAGTTTTAAAATTCGAAATTCTTAAAAAAAAAACAAACAAAAGATTAAAATTTGAGGAAAGTAGGAGAATCGACGCACCACTTTTCCACAAAACTTTATTATGGAAGAAACTTATTGTGGATAAGTGATGTGTCGATTCTCCTATCTTCCTCTGAGTAAGTATCCACAGTGTCTTTTTATTATTCATTATTAGGATTAAAACTTAAATAGTTTAGAGTGGGTGGGCCACCTCTTAAGATTTCATTTACAGCTCGGTTTTCTTCATTTTCACAAATTTGTAGCATGGGTTAAAAATTGATTGCAAATCCAAAACTAAAATGAATAAAATAAAAAATATTAAAAAAACTATATAAGTATACACTTTTACTTGTGCACTTAAAAGCAAAAAATATTTTTGGTGCCTCTCATTTAAATAGAATTGATAAAATTAAAAAGGACAAAAGTGTGGCAGCGCGCGTTTAATATTATATTTTAAAATTGATAAAAATATTTCTTGCGACACAATTCTACTCTCTTGCAAAATATCATGGGACCCCATTTTTATTAAAATTTTTAAAAGTCCATCTAAAATAGCTGCCGTGTTGGTGACAGGCCTAAAGCTTTTCCTCACTATCATACCATGTTGTGTTGGCCAAATCAGGATAGTGTATTCGTATTGGCCAAATCGTTCTTGATTTAATGGGTATTTCCACCTTATGAGCCACTCTGTCTTAATCTATACGAGAAAACATCTGTACTTAGTCTCTTACAAAACCATTAACGACACTGCCAAACTCGTTCATGCGACGAATATCAGTTATTTTTTATTTTTATTTTTTTTTTTAGAAAATACAAAGCAAGCAATGTTTTATTACAGTCACTGTGTTTTACAAAATAATTAAAAAGCATTAGATACTGTATAATTTTCATCCACTGTCTAGTAATAGGTATCATATGGAGAGTAGTAATAGCCTTTTTCGAAGCTGACGACCAGTAATTTGCCGGTGACGTCGTCGTCGATGAGCTTGGCGAAAGCTTCGGCGACGGTTGTAGTCCTGATAATGGGGAAATAAAAATTATAAAATTTAATGAACAAATTACATTTATTATTTTAACATGTTCGATTCCAAGGTCTTAATTAAAGCCTTTGTTAGATCAGCTCTCGAAAAATGCTTAATTTGCGTGGTTCCACATTCCGAATTGGGAAAAATATTTTTCTCAATAAAAACCACCAATTATGAAAATGTAAGCTTTCTTGCTAGTAGAATAGGAATTAACAATGGTAGCGAACGTGGTAAAAGAAACTTTGTTTTAACAGCATTCCGTAATACATGCATACATTACCGGCGGTAGTTAGAAACAATAAATAATGGATTAATTTGATACTATCTAATGAGTCTTGTCTTAGGGATACTATTAGAGATATACACTGAGCAGCAATTGAATTAGAGCTCCCTCTCTAGTATAGCACCATCTTTCGCTCTGATTAAGACGACCGTTCGTCTCAGCATGGACTCGACAAGACACCGGAAGCGTTGGGAAGCCATACCTACCCACGAACCCTGAACAAGCTCCCATAGTTCACGAAAATTTGATGGAGGAAGGTCTGAGGCTCGAACATCTCTTTCGATGGCATCCCAGATGTGCTCCATGGGACTGAGGCCAGATGACTTAGCTGGCCAGGGAAGCGAGGTCACGTCTGTGGAGTATTATGCAACCATTAATACAATTCGGGAGCGATGGCACGGTGCACTGTTTTGTTCCAGGAACGAGTCTCTATCGGGTTGTTGAAGACGGGAGCACACGATCGTCAAGGCTATCCCGGTAACGTTTACCTGTGAGGGACAATGTCACACGTACGAAGGGTCTCATTTCAATCCGCTTAATCAGTCCCCAGACAAGAATGCCACCTCCACCAGCTTGAAGAGTACCCCGCTGACAAGAAGGGTTCATCGCTTCATGTGGGTTACACCATACTCGGACCCTGCTATTGGCATGTACCAACAGGAATCTTGGCTCATCAGTCCAGGCAACCTTTTTCAACATGTCTAGGGTATAGTGGCGATCTTCCCGTGCCTATGTTACCCTTTGCGTCCTGCGATGTGCAGTCAGCAGAGGTACCCGCGTGGAACGATGGATTCTGTACCCCATAGCGAGATGGTTCTGGATGCTGTGGCTGTTAACATGTTTCTGTGCATCAGCGTTAAATTGCTGAGTGATCTGTTGCAACCCCGCTCATCCACACGCTGTTGTCCAAGGCAGTTGGTACTTGCAGGGATGGTTTTACTTGCATCGACGTACTCATGGTACACCCGTGACACTGCGGCTCGTGAACATTTTAGTACTTCCCCGGCTTCCAAGATAGAATTTGCCCACGATCAAATGCGCTTAGATCTTTCATCTTACCCATACTGCGTCCGGCTATTACTGATTCCTGTCGCATCATTCCTTAGATTTTGGGATCGCTACTTACGTCATTCCGTTTCCGTTGCTAGGACCGCCACAGCGCCACATTTGCATAACGTCAGCTGTCTCTAATTCAATTGCTCTCTAGTCTAATTCAGTGGTTAACGCTTTATACAGCTCCTTTAACTTTCAAGATCTCAGAATGGAATCGATAGTTGGTATTCCATATTCATTATAGGTTGATGTAATAGAGTCCTGTCTCCCCAAACCATAAGCAGTTCTATTCCTATCTAATTTATTGTAGGATATTTTCTGCCTCAGTCGTTTTACAACGATTGATACTACTTTACACGCATATATTTAAATAAATAATAAATAACCATTGTAGCTTTATTTATTAGATGGATAATTTATTTGCTGAAATAAGGCGAACTTTTTGTCTGCTTACAACTTTTAAAACATTCAAATTGACAGTAAATTGATGCCGTATTTTCTGTTCATTTTTTATGATCGCTGATTGTGTGGATAGCGAGAAATTGAGTTCATTTTAATCGGGAACCCCGTAGACGGACTAACACTTCCACTGTTAGTCCACTCAACTTACGTTTCCTTCGGGGTTTGGGCCATGATTTCTGTTTTCTCATTTCTAAAACAACTCAGCCTAAATTGTTGCCATAGTCTTCACGTTAATCTGAATCACATATTGTAATCTGATTGGTCTCAGTTCACGCAATCTGATGATGTTCTCTATCAATCAAGGAATTATCAAGGTGAATCACTGATTATTTCGCAATAATTTTTTTTATATTTTTTTTTCCTGATGTTTCTTGGCTAAAATGTATTCAATTTATCAGCTAATTAACCAAAAAAAAAGACTTCGACTTAATGGACGAAATTTGTATTATAATTCATGTTGAGAGAGGATTTCAAATTTAGTTCGACTTATGCGACTTCCACTTTCACGGATTAACAAACGTCTTCTTAAAAAAATGACATTTGTTTGCCAATCATCATCCAGCTGAATTTGTATCTAATTAGTTTGTAGTTTAGAAGACATAAAATCGGCATATAGACAGCTTAGACAGCTTTTCCAGCAATCTGTGAGCCACGCATTTTATTAGATGTAATGAACTTCGCGGGGACACCTTGAATTAGCAAGGAAATCTCAACACCTAATAATTGATTCTAAGAACTCTAGAACCCTCTTTCGGTTGAACAAAGGAGATATAACTTCTCACAAATGGATGAATATATCTTGGACTGATATGTCATTACACTTTAAGAAAAGGAAAGAGGAAGAAGCATTTCTACTCACTTGAGAAGCGACGTGGCGATGCACTGCTTAAGCTTGTCGGCTTCTTTCTCGTGGACGGCAGAGTCGCCGAGGTCTCGAATGAGAACAGTGTCGACTGCCTCGGGGCAAACGGCGTTGACCTTAACACCCGTCTTAGCAAAGTTTACTTCACTCTAAACAATGACAAAGCAAATCTGTAACCAAATATATAACAATGATATCAAAAATGATTGGACTTCTTTTCAATGTACGCACTCCCCAGCATTTGGTCCATCCGGCACAACCGTGCTTGGAAGCAGTGTAAGCAGGGTTGATAACCATAGCGTTGATGCCTAGAAATAAGCAAACATAGAATATGCCAGTTTCCTTTTTTTTTCTCTTAATAAGGCGAACAAAGCAATAAGCAAGAGCATCAGATATCCGAGAATAGACTCACCGACAATGGAGGCGGTATTAATGATCATGGTTCCGTTTTTCTTGCCTTTATCGTCGGAGAGATGATGAAGACCAAGAAGAGTTCCAATGATGACTCCGTTCTGAAGGAAGAAAAAAAATACTATTTACATAGATGGATATTGAGCAGAGTTCTTAGCAAGACAGCGATTAGGGCTAAACGACTGACCCCCTATAATGAAAACTTTTTTGGGTTAATTCGAATAAATAACATCTTTATCCCAATTTTTTGAAATTGGATTATTTTAATCTTCACTTATTTTTTTATCAATTTTGCATTGGATAATATAAAATTCGGGTTAATTAAATACATGTATTAGTAAAAAAACCGACAAGACACATTTGATCAAAAGAAAGAAGAGTGTCTATAATTTATTCATTGAACATGAGTAAACTGCAAAAAAAAATTCTTTTCCTTAACTCATCCCCCACCGCAATTTCTTTTATGAAATCATGTAATAATCAAAATTTGAAAAAAATGATGCTCCTTAAAAAATTGCCTTGTCAAAAAATTCCATTTTCATAGAAAGAAAAAGAAACTTTCTTTTAATTTTTTCCGAAGCTGATGAGCTATTGCATAGCCAAGTTTCCGCATAAAGTTTGCTATCGTGTACAAATAACGTAAACAATCAAAGAAAGAGAGGAAGGAAACTCCACTTGTCCACAAAAGAAGTTTAATATGTATCATATATGTATACATTTCGGCTATCATGTACGAGGTCTGTTCAAAAAATACGTAGACTGTTTGAATTGCGCGGGCCCTGTTGGTCCAAATCAAAATCGCTTGGTGTCGCCATCTTCTGACAGATCCGCTGATTACAAGGCAGTTTTTTGATTGCAAATATCAGTATTGGTTGATTAGCTACGCGGTTGTTTGTGAAGTGTGTTATTTTCGTTTGGCGGATTTTTAGAATGAGTGACTTGAACGAGCAAAGAGTTGCTGTGAAATTTTGTGTTAAACTCGGAAAAACTGCCACTGAAACTTTTGATATGCTCAAGACGGCTTACGGTGATGTTACTATGAAGCGTGCGACATGTTTTAAGTGGCATGCACGTTATAAAGATGGTCGTCAGTCAACTGCAGACGATGAGCGTCCTGGACGTCCTTCCACGTCAACTGACGACGTACACGTGGACAAAATCAACACCCTGGTTCGGGCAAATCGACGTCTGACCATCAGAGAGCTTGCTGAAGAGTGTGGGATAGCAGTTGGATCATGTCACGAGATTTTGACCGAAAAATTGAAGATGCACCGCGTTGCTGCGAAGTTTGTTCCACGCCTGATGACGGACGACCAAAAAGCCCATCGCGTCCAGGTTTGTCAGGAATTGCTTGAACGCTCAGAAGATGATGAAAACTTCTTGTCGAAGATCATAACAGGTGATGAATCTTGGGTGTACGGTTATGATATCGAAACAAAGGTTCAATCATCCCAGTGGGTGGGTGAGACATCTCCCAGACCAAAAAAAGCTCGCCAAGTTCGTTCCAATGTGAAAGTGATGTTGATAGTTTTTTTTGATGCTCAGGGCGTAGTCCACCACGAGTACCTCCCCCAAGGCTCCACAGTGAACCAGATTTACTACATCGAAGTTCTCAAACGTCTGCGGGATGCTATCCGGCGGAAAAGGCCAGAAATGTGGACGAGTGGTGACTGGTTGTTTCATCACGACAACGCTCCAGCCCATTCAGCCCTCAGAACTCGAGAGTTTTTGGCCACTGATCACTGTTCTTCCTCACCCACCCTACTCACCTGACCTCGCTCCTTGTGACTTCTTCTTGTTTCCCAAACTCAAAAGACCTTTGAAAGGAAGGAGATTTGAGACGATTCCTGATATAAAGGCAAATGCGACGAAGGCGCTGAAGGACATCACAAAAGAAGCGTTCCAGGACTGTTTCCAAAAGTGGAAACACCGTTGGGATAAGTGTGTGCGTCGGGGAGGAGAGTACTTTGAAGGGGACCCAGATGTGTAACTTCTGAATAAAGTATATTTTGTTTTATGACGTCAGTCTACGTATTTTTTGAACAGACCTCGTATGTATACATGTATCATATATGTATCATTTAATATGTATCATATATACATACCAAGTAGCCGAAATGTATACATATATGATACTTATTAAACTTCTTTTGTGGACAAGTGGAGTTTCCTTCCTCTCTTTCTTTGCTACAAGCATCCACAGATTCCTAAGGTCAGTGTATTTTATTTCTTTATTAACGTAAACAATTGTTTATCTTACGGATATTCCTGCTTGAAACCTGAAGGGTACAAATATAGTTTTCTGTACTGTGAAACATAAATTTTATAGCATTATAAAAAACAAACTATTATACAGGGTGTTGAAAAAATATACGGACAGTACTGCTGGGTAGCCTGTCTTTTCGTTTCAGGGGCCGCTTCATAAAATGATAATTGGGAAATTTTATTGTTAACCCATTTATGCCGAAATTGGTAAAAATGGAAATTGAGACGCCATATCTTGCATTTATATTCTGTAGCATGTAAAGACATAAAACATAGTTTACAAACACATAAAAAAATTACAAGAATATAATTAAAAAGGGACTTAAAAGGGACTTAAAAGGGACTTTAAACTAATAAAATTTAAAAGATTACTAAATAACAAAGCTTCAACAGTCCAAGTAATCTCAAGTCCACTGTTCTGGCAATAATTTTCACACCTTGTAGAAACGGACTTCATTGTTGACTCAGCAATTGTTTAAAAGGTGACAATATGAAATGATAACGATGAAAATTTTTGAATTTTGAAGGTCTTAAAGAATTTGAATTTTGAAATTAAGGTCCGAAAAGTCCAAAAAGTTCACAATAAAAATTACGATGAAATGAAAATGCAGTCCACTAAATAAAATTTCCCTATTATCATTTTATGAAGCGGCCCCTGAAGCGAAAATATAGGCTACCCAGCAGTACTGTCCTGTATATTTTTGCAACACCCTGTACAGTATAGAACATACTCTGAACTCTTAGAAATTATCGACGCAGCGTTATCCTTAACAGCATGTAAACAAATCATGCACATATACAGGGTGTTTCAAAATTGGTGTCCCGTCTTTAGGTCCAAATAACGGCTCAATGGGAACAGGTGGGGGGAAAATGAATATTGATTATTTGGTTTTGATGTCCACTAATTCCGAATAAAAACATTTCGCGTCCCTGGAGGTGAAGGAGTAAATTTTGAAAATTTTAATTTTGTAGGGGTAGGGGTTAGACCCCATGTGTTATTTAGAAAGTTGTAGAGCATCATGTAAAGTGTGGGTTTAGCAAAAAACCCGGTGAAAAAATCTCATGCCCTGCCCCCTTTATCGAGTGGGTAAAGTGAAAGGTATGGCTACGCGATGTGGACAAAAACCATACTTATTAGAAAACAGTAAGGCCTACATTTGGAAAATTAATGAGAATGAATGAGTCGTTACCCTGAAAAGCTAATAATACTGTTTTCTAATACATTCTCAAATGAACTGTTTTCTAATAAGTAATAAAGTTCTAATAAGTTTCTAATGAGGTTTTTCTGTTTTTATCTACATTAGCTAGCCATACCTTTCACTTTACCCACTCGATAAAGGGCAGGGGATGAGATTTTTTCACCAGGTTTTTTGCTAAACCCACATTTTACATGATGCTCTACAACTTTCTAAATAATACATGGGGTCTAACCCCTACCCCTACAACAAAATTAAAATTTTCAAAATTTACTCCTTCACCCCCAGGGACGTGAAATGTTTTTATTCTGAATTAGGGGACATTAAAACCAAATAATCAATATTCATTTTCCCCCAATCTGTTCCCCTTGAGTCGTTATTTGGACCTAAAGACGGGACACCAATTATGAAACACCCTGTATAAGTTTAATATACAGTACAATACTGTATACTATATTTTTATTTTTTATGGTTATAGTCATCGACTTTACCCAGTGCTTCGTATTAACATCCATTTTCGATTTAACGTCACCCCTCTGGATTCGAAGGTGACCTTCCGGACTATGACTAGACTAATTTCCGTAGAGAAAGCGACATTTTTAACACGTATCGTCAAATTTGAAAATGGCACGCCGAAGAGAACATCTTACAAGAAAATATGATTCTTATATGATTATTTTGATTCCCATAATGGATATACAGGGTGTTTTAAAAAGAATGTCCCGATTTCAAATAATTATATTTAATAATGCAAATTGGTTATAGTTACAACATTTACAACATGCTGTTGACTAAGTCCTTAAACTTCATACGCCATAATTATAAATGATCATGCGCTCTACAAGTGCTGCACAGAAAACATCAACGCGATAGCTGAATTTTTTCCAAACTCGTGGAGTGTCTTCTGTCACAAAAGTTACTGTATCCGTGATTCTGTCTGAGCTCTTCCAAATCAGCAGGTGGTGATGGAATATAAACACGTTCTTACGTATCCCCATAAGAAAAAATCACGTGGTGTGATGTCTGGAGATCTTGGAGCCTAATTGTGCCGTGCCAAATCTCGGGGTTCTGTCCATCCAATCCAATGTTGAGGCAAAGTGTCATTAAGGAACCGACAAACGTCGTTAAGCCAATGTGGCGGTACTCCATCTCGCTGAGAAATGAAATTTTCAGTCATTTGTGGGAACAGCCAGTCCTGCAGTATTTCAAGATAGGAATTTTTCCTAACAGTGTTTCCCTCGGAAAACGAAAGATCCATAAATCTTGCGAACAAAAACAGCGCAAAAAAACGTTAATTTTTGTCTATATCGCTCATGCTATTCAATTTGATGTGGATTCTGAAGTCCCCAAATGAGAATATTGTGGCACGAAATTTTGCCACTTTCTTGAAACGTTGCTTCATCACTAAAAATCAATCGCGGTATGAAGGTGTCGTCCTGCATCTCATGTAAAAGAATTTGACAAAAATCCGTACGTTTTCTTCTGCTACCTGCACGAAGAGCATGTACTAGTTGTAAGCTGTATGGTTTTAAAAGCAAACTCCGTCTTAAATCACGCCAAACAGTCACATTAGGGATGGTAAGCTCTCGGCTAGCACGACGAGCTGAAAAGCCTCTTGAATTAGGTGCACATTTTCCTGTGAAATGTATGGTCAGCCTAGACTCTTCCTTTCGCATAAACACCCTGTTTCTTTAGTCTGTCCATACCAATGACAAATGCTCTTGGCCGATGGTGATTCAATCCCATAATATCGTCGAAATGGCCCATAATCACGGGCTCAGTTCTTGCTAAATTCGAGCGTATGAAATCCTTTCTTTACTGTTCGTGATTATGGAAATATAAGATTTAAAATTGGGTCATTGTTTTTGAAACACCCTGCATTTGAAAACGGGTATAAGCGGATATATCGGTGGTTGCATGTTATCTCAGGAAAATACGTCACGAATCTTTTAAATAAAAATGTAATTAAAAAAAATTATGATCCACTTCATAATTTCGGAATATGTGCCTTCAAATACGCCTTCTACACTCACTTCCAAAAGTTAAGCACGGGGAAAAAAATGTTAACTTCCGTAAGCCAATATGAATTAAAGATGCTAAAATTTGCTCCAAATGTAGAAGAAAGTATGCAAATATGTTAGGTGACAGCCAATCACAATTTCGCATCGAGAAATATGCAAAACAGGCAGTCGTATAAGAAGCCGACATTGTGAAGGGTTATAGGAGTTGCATATAAGTGCTGGTAAAAGGTGTTTAGAACATTCGTAAGATTTGTTTTCAAGCTAGACGTGTTTCTATGGCTTCCAGAAGACGAATGGAAGATTCTGAACGCTGGCGGGCTGTTGGACGCATTGAAGCAGGACAGTCTATCACAGATGTTGCTCGTTTCTTCGGCGTTCATCATTCCGTCATTTCACGATTATGGAAACAATTCCAAACCAGCCAAACAGTTGTCCGAAGACCTGTAGCCGGTCGTCCAAGGGTTACGACTCCCTCGGAAGATCGCTATATTGCTGTTGTAGCCAAGCGGAATCGAAGATCGACCTCCACACAGGTGACATCTATGGTTGCAGCGGCCATTGGTAAGACGATATCTGCCACTACTGTTCGTCGAAGGCTACACATGAATGGTCTGTACGCCCGGGTACCACGAGTTTGTGTTCCTTTATCCGTCCAATCCAGACAGGCACGATTACAGTGGTGCCGCCAGCATGTGAATTGGACTGTGTCGGACTGGGGCAACGTTATGTTCACAGATGAGTCCAGATTTGCCCTACAACCCGATGATAAGCGTGTAAGGGTCTGGAGGGAACAAGGCACACGCAATCGGCCCGAGAACATCATCGAACATCACGCATTCCGCGGTGGAAGCATCATGGTCTGGGCAGGGATTGCATTGGGATATCGCACCGATCTGCACATCTACAGGCGAGGTTCTGTGACGGCTGTACTGTATCGAGATGAAGTCCTAGACCCCATTGTGAAACTGTACGCAGGAGCAGTTGGTCCTTCTTTCGTTTTAATAGACGATAATGCCCGTCCCCATAGAGCTGCCATCGTTGACGACTTTCTGGAGAGTGAGGGGATTGCGCGTATGGAGTGGCCGGCTTACTCGCCGAACCTTAATCCCATTGAAAATCTTTGGGATGCCCTTGGCCGTGCTGTATGTAGACGTTTCCCACCTCCAGCCACTCTTAACGATTTGGAAACTGCCCTACAGGAGGAATGGCTATTACTGGACTCTGCAGTGGTTGATCACCTCGTAACAAGCATGATCACACGCTGTACACTTTGTATGACGTTGAGGGGTGCTCACATACCCTATTAATGTCTTTTTTGTTGTTTGTTTTGCATTTAAACATCATTTCGTTAATGATGCAAATATGTCATCATCTTATAATTTATGTAAATTCAATATTTTTTTAATCTCTGTATGTAATTCTTTGTTTTGTTTCATGAATAGACATAGAGATACTTACTTTCACCATTTCATGTCAATCAAAGCAGTGCTTGTCCATTTTTTGGCATTTTACCTCTCCGTGCTTAACTTTTGGAAGTGAGTGTACTTTCTTCAAGCATGCAAAGAGCTGAATGAACGTCTGCTTTATATTTATACTAGTGGCAATTGGAAAACGAACACCCAGAAAAGGTGATGTCATGTTGCGGATTTTATATAGCCAAAAGTAAAGATCATTAGCATATGATCAAATCTTCAAGATTGTGGAGTAATCATTTTCTGAAAATTTCAGTGCAGGATGCACCAGATGTTCTATTTTCAGGTGTATAAAGCAGCTAGCCAAGACGTTATGAACATCTCCCAACGTCTGTTTAGGGCCTATCCAATATTGCTATAGATCGGTGTTTCCCAAATTGTGGCTCGTCAAAACTTTTCCGTAATGGCAGATTATTGTATTGTGTGTGTATATATATATTTATAAGTCATTGGTTCACGCAACTCACATTTTTGTGAAAGGGGTTCGCGAATTGAAAAAGTTTGGGAAACGCTACTATAGATCATGACTGGAAGTCGTCACCGTTCACCATTTGCCCAGCTAACGGAGTTTGACGGGGATCCCATAGTGAGCCTCGGGAGGCAGGTTGGCCCTTCCGATAAATTGCGCAAAGAGTTGAACGAGAGGGGTCTGCAGTGAATGGCTGTTGAAGACGATCGAAAAAGGAAGAGTTATTCACCCGGAGATGTGGTTCAGAACAGCTGCATCCTACATCCATAACATCATCATGTTCTAGCAAAACAACCCCCGTACACAAGTAATTCGTTAACACAACATGCTCTGCATTATGTCCAGCATGCTCACAAGATATTTCTCCAATCAAGCATGTGTGGGACTGCACTGGACGTGTTAGCCGTGCCAATCAATCGCCTACTACTTTCGCCCAGTTGCGTCTACATGTGGAACGAGCACGAAATAACATTCCTCAAGATGGTATTGGTCATCTGTATAATCGAATACCCTCCAGGACAAAAGTTTGGAAATTTTTAATTATTGCAACTATTTGTATTTAAAAAAGTAAAATAGGAAATTGGTTAAATAAAGGAAAAAAGTAATTAGAAAATCGACTTTGTCATTCATTTTTACGTCTAAAATAATGTTTATTAACAAGCAAGTTAGTAATAAACAATATAAAAAATTAAAAGAGTAAATAACAATACAGACATTTAGCAACAGAAATTTAATTACGTAAGGACAAAAGTTTGAAAATTTGAATTTATATATGAAAAAATTATACAAACTTATATTTTCTCCAGCCTCTCCTGGCATTGACAGCTGCCTTTATCCACCTTGGCATAGATGCAATTAGGGTTTGGCATTCTTCTTTTGTAGTTTTACACCAAACGTATTGGGAAAAGAGTTTGAAGCTTATTGATGTTCGTTGCTTCAAACTTGAAATTTTCTTCTTCATGATGTTCTATATCTCCACAATCGGATTCATGTCCGGCTATTTCTAGGCCACTTTAGCACCTGAACTTTTTGGTCTTCTAGCCAGGACATTGAATATTTAGATGTATGGCAAGGGGGCCCCACATCTTGCTGATAAATAAGATCACCATTGCCATAAAAATTGAGTAGGAGAAATTAGATCATCTGCCATGATTTGGGTGAAGTAAGCACTATTGATACTTCCCTTGATGAAGAAGAGACTTCCAAGTCCATGAAAGCAAAGAGTACCATACACCAGAGTACTTGGAGGAAATTCGACTCTTTGAGCAATGCAGGCTGGATGATACTATTGGTCTTTCTTCCGAATGACTTTATTGGCCATCATTAAATAATGAAAATTTCGATTCGTTACTAAAAATGACATTTTTCCAAAATTGATGGTCTTTAGCCCCTTGACAGCGTTTTGCCTCCATTGCTTTTGTCAACAGTGGCTTCTTTACTGCAACGTAAGTTGTATAGCTTATTGATCTTAATATTCTTGCTGCTTTTTTTTGCAGATACATCTTTTTTCTCTTGATACGATTACTGAGATATTTATCTTCCTTTGCAGTTGTAACGCGTTTTCTTCCAGAGCGAGGCAAAACATTGGTCGTTCCAAGTTCTTTGTATTTTTTAATGATTTTGCTGACTGCACTTGGTATTAAATGCAAACATCTAGCTATTTTTACTTGTTTTTCATTATCTTTCCACTTTTTAATAATCAAATCTCGGAAATATTTCAATTTGTGCGGTTGGTGGGATGTTGTTTATTTTTATAACGTTTATTTTTATCTCCTAAGCCTTTCATAAAATTGAATAATAATGTTAATAGACGCAACAGTGATCTAATCACATTTTTAGAATAGTAACTTAATAATTTTAAGCAATTTAAATATTTTTAATTTCAAATTTCCAAATTTTTGTCCCTATTTAATTGAATTTCCAAACTTGTCTCTGTCATTGTTTACTTTTTCTATTTGTTTAATTAACTTATTACGAGCTTGTTAATAAACATTATTTTAGACGTGAAAATGAATGACAAAGTCGATTTTTTAATTATTTTTTTTCCTTTATTTTAGCCAGTTTCCCATTATTTTACTTTTTTAAATACAAATAGTGGCAATAATTAAAAAATTCCAAATTTTTGTCCTGTGTGTATATTGCAGGAAGAGGTGGGGAGGGGGGGGGTTATACACATTACGAGTGTTTGGGTGTAAAGAAATTGACATCATTAAAAATGTAATGTATCATTTGCAGGACTCTGAACATAAAATCTCAGTAATATGGCATTATCTCTGCTGGGTATTAAATTTGCTATCTGTATATTTATATCATTCATACTCTTTTATCCCATTAAGCTTTGTCTGTGTTGAAGACAGATGAATAAACACAAACAAAATGCTGGATTTCTTTAAATGATTTGAATTTGCGACTCGGTAGAAAGCCTGAAACATACTCTTGACAGCCGAACCGGTCATACATGCTAAGTATTCTGGTAAATGCAGTTTTGGTTTAGTTATAAATTTTAATTAATATAAACTAAATTTTTTAAATAAACACACATATATATATATTGGACGCCACTTAATGTAATCGCGGTTAATGTTATTAATCGGCTATTGTTATCATTTATGTGCGAAACGAAACAGTCATATATAAATACAATGAAAATCTGTTGTTTATTTTCGTCAAAGTTTCCGATATTGTTCTCAAATTTTAGACAAATTTAAGCTTTCGCGTAGAAATTCCACGTGCAAAGAATTAAATCCTTGGAACAAATCAAAAACATTTCTATTCATTGAGCCTGCGTAGCCAATCAGAAAGTTTGACCAATCATAGAGCCAAGTTATCATGTGCTCTTTTTGATTTGGTTATTTTACTGATTTTATTGGGCTCTACTGTACATGTATTTAAGTATTGTCAGCTGACAATTCAAAATTGTTTTAAACATAACGGGTTTGCAGAAACTGAAACCGAAGTTACTGTTGGACTTCTTGAGCAACCCGAACACGTCAACAAGTAAATTCGAAGAGTGAATAAGAATTCATAAGAACATATATAGATGTCTCAGTCGACTAAATGAAAACGAAATCTGTGATGTTGTAACATCCTGAAACCCTTCAATTGTATGCAAAAGAAAAGGAGAACGAATTAGAAGAGATAGAGTTCTCACACAGTAAAGTGAAATGGAAGAGTTCACTTTATCGCACTAAATAGGTAGGGATAGATAGGGAAAATTTTTTTAAATGCTCTAATTTTCTTAAATCCTGGCTTCAACGAGCAGTTGAGAGCAGGCTTGAATGAATAAAGCAGCTCACAGATCGCGCATGAGGGTATAAAGTATGACATCCCTACCTATTGAACGCGATAAAATGAACTCTTCCATTTCACTTTACAGTGTGAGAACTCTAGAAGAGACATTTGTTCCGCAAACTCCTCTTGAAGAGGAAGACTGAGTGGCATTACGAATATGAAATGAAAATTGGTGTCTGCTAAGGAAAACCAGCAGGCAATCAACAATACACGAGGGTTTTTTTTTAATTCTTCATTAACCATTGTTTATTACTGTATAGTTGTACCGCAAGATTTAGAGCCCTGAGGGGAATGCTCGATTAACAGAAAAAGGGAAGTACGGCCAATGACGTATATTAAAGATAGACTCCGAATCCTATTGTTGTAACTTGAAGCAAATTGGAAAGCTCCATGCCCAGAACTGTCATGGCCGAAAGTGAGTGAAGATGATGCAAAACACATGCTAAACACAAGAGTAGCTGATTAATAATTCTTTCACACGCCGATCACGGAGTGATAAGTTTATCTTTTCGCTTACTTTGTATTTGAAATATTTTATTATATTTTATAAACAATTTTTCGATCATGATTTCAATTTCAATTTCGTTTCGATTGTCTTTCAGTTACGTATTTTCATTTTAGTTACGTGTGTTTGATTTATTTTCGTGG
The DNA here is from genome assembly GCA_023313115.1 of Rhysida immarginata. NCBI lineage: Eukaryota > Metazoa > Arthropoda > Chilopoda > Scolopendromorpha > Scolopendridae > Rhysida > Rhysida immarginata. The sequence goes on from JAHWFO010085106.1 coordinate 904,687, forward strand.
AAAATGATTCCTGATCCTTTTTCTTGTCTGTTTGTACAGTTGTACGCAGTTTAACTTTGAGGAATGGTTTTGAATTAATTATTCCTCGGGCCCAAAATTTTCAAAAACAAAGCAGCCAGACAGCTAATTACTCCACGGCTCATTCCTGCCCAGAACTATCATGGCTCAATTTGCTTCACTTTTTGCCGCTGTTAACAATATGATTCGGAGTCTATCTTTAATATACGTCATTGAGTACGGCTATTGCTCAAGACCTTTGTTGAAACGATAAATTATTTCATATTGCTGAATTTTCGCTGACGTCTTTGTCTTCAGAGCACGGTCTATAGATATTCATGGTCATCGAGCTTCGGCCATTTTCCATTGTTTCGAGAAGCTAAGGAAAACAGATCGCGCCAGGTGCCGCACAGATCGCACTATTCCGACCGCAATCAGCGCTAGAGATTTTCATTGAAACTGAATAGGAAAGTAAAGTTTCTTTCTACCGATAGGGTGACGCTGCAGGCGCAGTTGGGCAGCAAGGTTAATAAAAGGGCAGATTGTACATGCAGCGCCACTTTTCAATAGAGTTCCCGCCCTACCGGGAGCTAGAAACTTTAGCTTCATTTTAACAATGGAGCTCGATGACCAATATCTATAGACCGTGCTTCAGAGCAATGATTAAATTTTATTGTTATTTTACAGGATTTTATTTTAATAATTTGTGTATTTTTTGTACTTATTTATCATTTAATTAATGCATTTTTATATCAGTTATATTGTTTTATTTATTTATTTTTAATTATCTAATTCCATCATAATTTTTTCATTGTATTTACATTAATATTTATAGCTTTTTCATTGAAATGCCAAATTGTATACTGCATAAACATTACCGCAATGCTGCTCTTGAGACTAGTTCTATGCTTATAAAGAGTATGTATCAACTTTGGATTCAAATGTTTTTGGTTCATCTTTGGATTTTATGGGTCTAACCATTAATAAAAATAGACTTATTAAATTAATGACATAATTATAAATAATTTTTCGAAATTATCTTACTTTTATCTTAACTAACAAATTTAAAAATAAAACTGTAAATTCTGTATGAAATATTATAGTATACGAATTCTTCTTTTAAAAATAATATAAACTTAGCATAATTTTTGAAATATCAAATTTAACGTAATTTTAAAGTAACATGCATTTAACATAATCGGAAATTAATAAAATAGTATTTAATTTTCTTGAATGGGATTTGAATGGATTTTCAGCATTCAGTGTGTGATCTTCGTCTTCTTCATCATCAGAATCCTTAAAAATTCCTGTGTGAATAACGATACAGTCGAACCTCAATAAGTGGATAGCTTCGAGACCGGAAGAAAATATCCACTTATCCGGAGTAGGGGGTTTTCTTTTAAAAAAGTACACTACTTAGTACTAATTAATTTAAACAGTGTCTAATGTTTAATTTAACAATATAAAATTATCCAGCAATCGAAGTAGAGCACAAAACAAAAGAATATCCCGCTTCTGCATTCGCATTTGTTGATGGATTTTTTTTCAACTACTAATCCCTCAAGTCTCCTCTTGTGCTTTTTTATTTACCTCATAGAGTAAATTAAGCTAACTATACGGTAGTGTTTAGAGAAAATTTATGTGTTGCACCAAAAGCTGGGTGTCTTCACAGAAGGATGCTGTGTACTAAAATCCTAATGACAACCGACAATCGTACAGTGTAGTGTATCGGTATTAGAGTGGAATTTGAAGCATAGCTTCCATAATATCAAGCTTCATAAACATATTCCAAAGGAAGCCTGATGTACCCACAAAGGTCATCTCCAGTATGAACGAATAATATTACCTCCTCTTGGTGGAGGGAAATTTGACTGACGATTGCCTGAGCTAAGAGTATATCACTAAATAAAGCTACACACACGAAATCCAGTGATCTGACAATCGAACAGTGAAGTGTACATTTGTTCAGGTGGGACAGAAGCAGTGCTATCACGAGGCTCACCCTTCCAGAATAAATTCCAAATGAAATCAACTGAAGTAGGCAAGAAGCCTGACTAACCCAAGAGGTCTTCCACACTATGAAAAAATAATGTAATTGAAGATTGTCAAAAGATCAGGGGGGAGGGGGTAACATCTTCCAATCATCCGGGAAGGAGACGTTGCCAATGTCTTCATAGTTGACGTTAAGAATATGCCTCGGCCTTCTATATTTCGTATGCCATTTCATTTCCAGAAATCTGATCTCATACAGACTTTATATTGTGGCTATTACAAACGGAGTATGCATATTGCACAGGCTGAAAGGTTTGGTATTAAATTATTTCTTAACCATTTTTGAAAAATCTCAGAATTCACATCTTCATGCTGTGACGTGCCACCCCCCCTACCCTCGATGGTCTATAAGCACCCCGGGTATAACTTGTAAGGGAGAGGAACTGTCAGGGGTTCGAGACCTGGATTAATTCCTGAAGAAATGCTGGCACAGAGACATTATGCAGGATTCACACTTTTTATTCGTAAGCTTATACAGGGTCGGTCGGTGTAAGGGTATCTTAAGCATAATAGGAGGGGCCCCTCTAAAGCTAAAACTATTATCTTAAGCTCTAATGGGATACATGTACAAGTCTTTGACATGAATGTACCAGTCAAGAGTCATCAAAACTCCGAGCATACACAGAAGTTTAATTCAAATATCACAGTCAGGTCTTGGCACTATAGAAATCAGATCCAGTGGACAGAAATACTACCAACTCCCGTAAAGTATTCCAAACAACACGCATGAAAGCGTAATGTGACCCCTTTTGTTTATACGCTTTGAAAGGAGGGCACCTTAACCCCTCCTTGGCGAGTGGTAGTATTTAATTTTACAGCCTTACTGCGGAATCCAATGGGACTAGGTGTTTTCACTTTTAATTTCTGTGCACCCTCCCTAATGGCACTTCGCTCTGTAATTCCACGGATAAGATAAATAGATCAACCTGTTTCATGGGTTACTTCTGCTCGGAATCGATGGCACCAGCTGTCTGATTCATTTTCATCCTTTTTACAACAATTAACTTTCTAAAGAAAAGAATAGTAGATGCAACACAAAGTCTCCAATAATTCACAACACCGTCTGGGCATGCTAATCAACAAAACCATCAGTACATAGACTAAGGAGAATGTTCGGAAGCATTCTTGTTCTTCCTGTTTATATGCCGAGGTTGCATTCTAGTTGCACTTCATATGGCAAGACTTTGCTGCTTCGTTTACGCCAATGTTTTTCCGCACTTGGGGGGGCTTCAGAGCGGACGCATTCCAAAGCGCAAATTGACAAATCAGTTTAAAAGTTACTCACCCGGTTGTCATCTTAAATGCACTAATCACCTTCGTGCACTTGGTAGTATTCATTCCAATATCGTAACAGCCAAAGTTGTCATCGCTGGGCTCGGGCCTCTCTCCTTCAAATCGAACACGCAATGGCTGCCATCATCCTGCTGACACCACCACTTTCCTGCATAGCTTGATAAAGTTCTATTAAGCCCTGAATCTCATTAAAATAAACTAAATATATTCATATTAAATATTACATATAACCTGGGTGCTAATTGCACCAAATATTCCGACAAGAACTCCTCTAAAACACGTAGGACATGCAATCTAGGGAGCAAAGCAAAACATGACCGCTCAACACGGCGGTTTTGAGAGAAGACCAAAAAAAATAATATACAACCAATTCTATTTACCAACAATACTACATATAAAAGATAAAATAAACGATTGTTTGCTGGAGGCTAAACAAAACTCTAAAAGAAAACTAACAATGTCAGTCGCCAACAAACAATGCAACAAATGAAAACAAAGAGACACACGCGACCGACTCTGCGTTGTTAGCAAAACGCTCGCAAAAGAGCGGCCGCACACCCTTCAAACTAAACATGATCTATGAAACACATTCACCCACCGTTCTATACCAAACAAACTAACTAACACAATCCACCACAAACCGAACACATCCTAACCACGCAAACAGAAAAACAAACTGCAAACAAACCACTAACAACGATCAAGACAACAAAACAAGGCATCGCTCATATCACTCGCACACATCCCTCCCATAACCAGTCGTTTGCTATTTTCCCTTCCCGTCGGACATAAGCAACCCTAACTGACATCAACATGTCACAATGCTAATCACCGTACGATTTCCAGATTTGAAGGCCAGCGTTTTTAACTTATCTTTTTCCCCCCTCCTGGGTGAATAATAATAAATCCTACTCCTTTATTACAGTTTTCAAAAACTTCATTTTCATTGTCATTTTACCAGCATTTTTCGAAAACAGCAATTATATGAATACGCGTTTCATCCACATATGTATGATGGGTTTGTTTTCTCATCTCTTCCATAAAGGACGTCGAGCTGCAACTATTTCAGGCTTCTCTAAGAAAACGCATCTATTAGATTTGCATTACCTTTTTTTATGCAAGCACCCCTATTTCTTCTATCATGCTCACTCACCAAAAATCTTGGCACACCTGCTAATAACGTACTGGGCCCCCTCTGGCCCGGATAACAGTGGCGACCCGTCGTGGAAGAAAGTCTACCAGTCCCCGGAACACATCCAAAGGCAATGCAAGCCATGCCGCCTCTACTGCACTCCATAATGATGCTGCGTTTACCAGTTGTGTTGGTGACTACTAACAGATCGTTCGATGACGTCTCACAAATGTTCATTGGGATTGCAATCTGGGGAACGTGGAGACCAAATCATTGTCGTGAAGTCGGTAGCATGTTCCTGCAGCCACTGCCGTGTCACAAGGGCCGTGTGTAGAGGTGCATTATCTTGTTCAAAGATGCCGTCGCCCGCGGGGTAAAAACAGTTCATGAAGGGGTGCATATGGTCCCCAAAGAGATCGATGTAGGAAGTAGCACGCAGAGTGCATGTCAGATGCACCAATGGGCCCATTGCATGCCGCGCGAAAACATCCCAGACCAATATGGAGCCTCCATCTGCCTGAGTGATCCTGCCGTGACAAGCAGGGTCCATGGCTTCGTGTGGCCTGCGCCAGACACGTACACGACCATCGACCCAATACAGTTGAAACCGTGACTCTTCGGATCAGGCAACCCCTTCGCCAGTCCTCAGCGGTCCAAATATCGATGTTGGTTGGCTGTCAAGAGTGGCACCCGTCGTGGCCTCCTGCTCCCAAAGCCTGCAACTGCCAAGGTTCGCCGAATTATCGTCACGGGCACAGTTGTGGGACGTCCCTGGATGTACCGCTTAGTGATCTGGCCTGCTGTCGCCCTTCAGTCAGCAGTTGCAAGCTGGATGACATGGCAAACACCGCTGGCATCAATGAGGCGTGGGCGGCCCGTCCGCTGTCCGACGTGGGTTGTAACCCCTCGTTGTGTGTACTCTCGATAGACCCTTGCAACGGTTGTGCGGGAAAATTGCTGGTTTGCTGGCTACATCTGATATTGTGGCACCCATTCTTCTGGCATCAAAAATCATTCCACGTTCAAATGCGGATAGCTCTCTGCGTGCTGCCATTTCTGCAGTTAGTATTTTGCTCGCAATGATTGTGTGATATCAAGGAAGTCTGTGCACCTGCATTCTGAGAATGGAAGCAGCGGGATCTGTCTCATTACGGACAGAGAACCTGATTGGAAGGGTGTGCCATGACTTTTGGTGAATGAGTGTATATGAATCACCTTTATTAATGTGAATGATATAAATAAAATAGAATAAATAGTCACCAATATACACTGAAAAGCCAAAACATTATGACCATCTCCACATTGGTGAATGAACTCGTCTGGATCATGTGGAGGGCACGTAATTAAGTGGGAATGGTATTTAACTGCTGCTGGAGAAGGTATGGACTCGGTGTTGCACTTAATTTTGCGAGTGATGGGAAAGGCTGCTGATCTAGGCAAATTTGATAGAGGGCAGACTGTAATGGCCTGAAGACTCGGATCGGTCTCGGTTGCTCTGTGCTCATACAATGCAGGTCCAAGTGCAAGTGTTCCGGAACGCACAGTTCAGCGGACACTGTTGGATATGGGACTGCGTAGCAGACGTCTCGCTCGTGTGCCTCTGTTAACCAAGCGTCATTGTCAACTACGCCTACAGTGGGCCCGGAAACATCGAGACTGGGCCATGGATAAGTGGAAGAGAGTTGCCTGGTCGGATGAATCACGATTTATTATTCCTCACGTCGATGGTCGTGTCAGGGTACGCCGATTTCCAGGTGAAGAGTTGCTCATCCCCCCTCCTTTGTACAGCAGGCATACACAGGATGTTGATGGCGGTATTTTGCTTTGGGGGACATTCTCGTGGGCGGCTCTGGGATCCGTAGCTGTGGTAGAACGGACCATGAAAGCTGCGGACTATCTGAACATCATTGCGGACCAATTGCACATGGCGTCTGTCTTCCCAACTGGAAATAGAATCTTCCAGCAGGACAACGCCTCATTATAACAAGGCTCGAATTGTGTTGGAGTGGTTCGAGGAGCATAAGGATGAATTCCAATTAATGTCCTGGCCGCCTAACTCGCCGGATCTAAATCCGATAGAGCACATTTGGGATTTCATTGGGCGGCAGCTCAGAGCTCAAACATCACCATGTCGGAATATCTCGACTTTGCGTGACGGCTGCTTTGACATTAGGTACAACCTGTCTCCAGTCATCTACCAAGAATTTGTGGCATATGCCAAGGCGAGTTGCAGCTGTTTTCCAGGCCAAAGGTGGCGCAACGCGTTATTGAGTAGGTGGTCATAATGTTTTGGCTCTTCAGTTAAGTTCTGATGAAAGAAACTTGTTGAGGGATGAAAGAAATTGCAACTTGTAGATAGACAGACGGAAGACGGGCGAAATATAGATAAAATACAGAAGAAATGTTGAACAAGGCACATATATTGTAGGAAGGAAGCTGGTACTGCTGGAAGACAGAAGAAATTTTGACAGAAGGTACAATTAGGAGATAGAAATGTTGAACATGGCGCTATATGTATGTAGAAAAGTGTAGTAGATGTCTTGATATCTTAATGATGTAAAGGTACGGTTCCAAATTGGGGATTTAGGTAATAATAAATCTTCTCTGTAATATAGCATTTACTTAGCTCTATGGATGACAGGAGACTTGTGGGATCAGTGATTGAAAATAAATCCATCAACAAATATGAATACAAAAGTGGAATATTCTTTTTTTTGTGATACCTGATAATTTTATATTGTTAAATTAAACATTAGACAATGATTAAATCAAATAGCGTTGAGTAGTGTACTGTTTTTTTTTAAAGAAAACCCCCTGCTCGGGGATATTTTCTTCCGGTCCCGAGGCTGTCCACTTATCGAGGCTCGACTGTATAATTATTTAAACAGGAATTTTTAAGGATTCTGCTGACGACTGGTGGGATGATGATGAAGACGAAGATCACACATCGAGTGATAAAAATCCGTTAGAATCCATTCAAGAAAATTAAAAACTGTTTAATTAATTTTCGATTATGTTAAATGCATGTTATTTAACAATTATGTTAAATTTGTTATTTCTAAGATTATGTTAAATTCATGGAATTTTTAAAAGAAGGATATTATATTATAAAATTTCACACGGAATTTACGGATTGATTTTTAAATTTGTCTGTCAAGATTAAAATAAGACAAGTTCACACAATTATAAATAAAATCCAAAAATGAAACCAAAAACTTTTGAATCCAAAGTTGAATCTCTTTATAAGCATACAACGAGAATCAAGAGGAGCATTGCTGTAAATAAAATGAAAAAATTATGATGGAATTGGGTAAATAAAAATAAATTAAATAAATAAAATAATATAACTGATATAAGAATATATTAATTAAATGATAAACAAATACAAAAAATAAAATAAACTAAAATAAAGCGAATAATTAATTAATTTAATAAACTAGACTAAATGAATAAATAAAATAAAATAATACATAAATTAAGAAAATAAAATCTTGTAAAATAACAATAAAATTTAATCTTTGCTTTTAAGACAAATGCGTCTGCGAAAATTCAACAATATGAAATAATTCATTGTTTCAACAATGGTCTTGAGCAAGAGCCGTCCTCCCCTTTTGCTGTTAATCGAGCATTCCACTCAGGGCTCTAAATCTTGCGGTACAACCTTTCTTATCGTTTTTGGTACAACTATAACATCCATATACGTAATCTATACAGGATGTATCTAAACCCCTGTCACAAGCTTCTGGTGGTAATTCCCCACAGCGAGATGAAAACAAAAGTTCATATAAACGTGATTCGGATAACAAACCGTTTATGAGATTTCCGCAGTTAAAAGTAAGGTTTCAGCAGCTGGTTTTGTACTCTGAATGGCAAGTGATATGCGGAGAAGCTAAACAAATGTTCAAAATGAGAACCGTTCGGGGGTCGGGGGGGGGGGGGGGGGCCCAGTACCCGTTTTACCCCCCCCCCCCTTGAATGGTTGTTTAGCAAGCTGTTAATAACCAATAAATGGGTGATTCTTTCGACAAACTAACCCTGCATCTCTAAACTTCATTTTGGTCTTAAATGAGAGATCTTTTGGTCTTTAGTTTTGTCAAAGTTAGTTTTTGTGTCCATAATTACTATTAATTAGCGGTAATTTACAATTAAATATTGCTTTAAGCGCATGCGTATGATATAATAAAAACTATGCTACCTACAACAATATGACAAGCCAACAATAACCAACAATTCACTCTTACACTGAATGGATTGTTTTAAACCTTATTCTGTAAAACCACAAAGTTGTTTGTCGTCAAATTTTGTCGTCAAAAGGCACTATAGTCATATAAAGTTCCAACGACGCCTATTTATTTCAGCTTCGGTTATTGTTATCAATTTGACTTGGTCCCAAAGGGATTAGATTAAGTGGCGCCAACTGTATTAAGCAAGTATTTAGGAAAATGCAACATCATATTAACCGTTGATTACCAAGTTGATATCGATGGTTCGCCTCCAATTTTCTTCACCAGCGACTCCGGCATTGTTGATAAGGTAGTCGAGTCGCCCGAAAAATGCCTTGGCTTTCACAACGGCCGCTGAAAAGAATATCAACTATTAAAACTGGGTGAATGTGTTGTGTAATTCATTAAAAACAGGCGATATATGTATCTAATTTTTATTATAATTATTTGTTAGAAGTAATGATTCTCGTTTTAAATTTCTCATCTTGAAATTTCTTAATGTAAAGCAATAAAGGGCTTATTTATTTATTTATTTATTTATTTTACCGTTTGCTTTCCCTTCACCCCTTGGAAGTATTTATCATTAGAAGAAAAATAATATCTCAAGCTCGATATTTCATTTTTAAAATATAATGCAGAAAAAAATATTTCTATCAGCAGAAAGGCAACAAATGCAAATAATAATTATTAACTGTAAAGGAAGGAAAAATTTCTATCCACAAAAACATCCGAGATATAAAGTGTCGGATACGTACTTCGAAGGCTATGCTTTCATTCTCAACGGCAAGATTGTGACTTCATATTGGCTTCATATCAGCGTAAGGAGAAGAAGTTGATACTGGTGTATGGTCCAAAAATAAAACTTTGGAGAAAACCCCTTGTCTATTTTTGAGAAGAACTGAAATTCAACTCATTCTATCGGCGATATCTTTCTGAATTTTCACGATATTTATTTGGGCTTTTTATAAGAGTAGCTCTATATATTTGGCTAATAAATTATAAATAGTTAATAAATACAACTGAAAAATAAAATAATAATTAACAAATAACAAAATAATTAATAAATTAATTATTAATTATTTTATTAATTATTTTGTTATTTGTTAATTATTTTGTTATTTGTTAATTATTATTTTATTTTTCAGTTGTATTTATTAACTATTTATTGCATTCCAGGGTTTTTGTGTCTCGTCCTTTTCTCTTATAAATATCCGCTAATAAATTATGGAAACCACATTTTGGTAACGCTTGCACATGCGCATTTAAACATTATTTACATGTAGTAAAAATGCTCATATTTCATAAAATATTTAATATTTTTATATTCTGATTGCAGGGTGTTGTCGCTAGTGTAGTTTGTCAAGTTGTTATAAACCCTGCATGTGATAAACAAAAAACTTACGAAAAAAATTTAGATTTTTTAAAGAAACCTTTATATCTCCATGAATGTATGTGCTATTCTCAACCAAATGAACACAGATAAGTAAAAGAAGCCTCATAATCATATGCTACAGTTACAATGCATTTCAAGTAGTATTTTTTACACTTTGATCCCAAACATTTTGTTTTGTTCAAATTGTTGCTGGTTCCCTATTTGCCTTCGGGACAAAACCTTCGCTGCAATATATGAGGTGTAACATACTCTTTACATCCCTGAAGTTTCAGGATAATTCGTCAAGTATTTTTCTAGATATTCGACAAAACGTCTAAAATCAAAAGTGTCCAATTACTTTTGGGTAGATAGTGTATTTTGCGAATAGCGAGAGTATCGAGATTAAAAATAAATAAAGAAAAGTGACCAAAAGCGGGCCCCCATTTTATTTTTGACATGTGCAGGCAAAACTACAAAGTAAAAAACATTGACAAAACAAATGCCTAGTTAAGTTACTTTATAGAATCCAGTATTCAAATCACTAAAAAATCAATCTTTTTTTTTAAAAAAAATTTCCAAAACATTACTCTTTTACTATTTCAATAAAAGTGCTCCAAAGAAAAGAATCGTAAAAATAGAAGGAAAATCGTTTTTTTGAAGCATAAACTCTAATTTTCATTTATTAATTTATTTTCTAAAAAAGATTAAGGCCATAACACTTGACAAACTAATTGTAAGTATACACATAGTAGCTATAAAGTGATGGTAGAAATCTTGAAGCATAGCTGCAATATTATATACGTGTATTGAATACAGGCGAAAAACGAAAGGAAGAATTCCTCAAACCTGAATTCGAATCAGAGACAGACTGGGTCACTACAAACACTGATACCCCTAAAAGCTGTCTGCAAGTGCCCGATCGTCAGTCAAAGTGCGAGCCTAATGATAGCGCAGTCACTTGTAATCAACATCAAATTGCTGAACTATCTCTCGGAATGACGTGCAATTCTGCTGATAAGCGGGAAAGTTTAAATTTACTGCTTGCATGATTTAACTCTTCTATCTTTATTATAGGCTGAGGGACTGCACTCTAATCAAGCCTGCGAATAAACGGAATTCTTAATCCGCGCTGAATTTGGATAGAGATACTGTACTTGTTAATAAGTGAGTTTTTAAGAGCGTACCTTCGAATTCCTTTTCATTGGTGACATCCATTTTGACGAAGATGACATTTTTGTCGCCGTACTCCTTTTGCATTTCTTTAAGCGTCGCTTCGCCACGGGTCGCATCGACGTCGGCAATGGCGACCTGAGATACGAAAGAAGAAGAAAAAAAGATATTAAAACATACTCGACACCCATCGAGTCAATAAATAATAAAATAATTCGTGTTGGATTTGCATGGAATTGCATTGAACCAGAAGTCTATGAAATTTGAAGTAGATAGGTCGTCAGAACAGTGAAGTTTGAATCGAGAAGTAGATAGTTTAACCAAGACTACATTTATCTACTATCTACTTCTCGGTTCCGACTTCACTGTTCTGACGACCTATATGACTCGCTTCATTCATCTTGTGGTGTTACGTGTATGCAATATACTGGCTTCCAAAATTAAATCGACAAATACAAAATGAAGTCTTACTCAAGAAAAGTAATCGACGAATTTTATCGAAACTCAACAGGACATTCCTAGGTAACATTAATCTACGTGTGTAAAAAAATTAGAAAACACTACCAAAGTTGCTTTTTTGTTCATGTTTACTCACTATTATTTACAAAACATCAGTTTTATTAACAGAAAGGTTAAAAAATAATTTCTAAGCAAGAAAATCGAATAAATAATGAAGATAAGCATTTACCATTTTCTGAAAAAATAAGTGTAAAGAAAAATTAGAAACATATGTACGCGTCCACTGGCAGAAATAACCTAGTTATTTAAGTTCTTGATCTTTTATATCCAGGTTATCTGTGGGTGTCCATTACAAAAGATCCCAGTCATAAAGAAAACATGATTATTTAACCTAGATAAAAAAGGTTAGGGAAAAATATCTTAATTAACTTCATAACTGAGACAAATGAGTCATAATCGTGATATTTTCATCTTCGTTTAAAATGGCGGCAGATTCTTTCGCTTCGCTCATACACAAAAATTTTGCTGGGACCCTAATTAGCTGTGTGTTTAGAAATACATATAGAAAAAGAAATCATAAAGTCATCGCCGGGCATTTTGCATATTACGGACCGAAGACATTTTTATCGTCATTGAAAGCATTGTAAGCCGCGACCGACGGCCTTATTTCGTTCAAGTGCCCAGGCCTGTCTTTATCATTGACTGCGATATGATGAGGCTGACGCGAGAACATGAACAACGACATCATTATAAACTAGTTCTTTTCCTCTGCAGTGGACACCACAAAAGGTTTGAGTTTTTTAAAAAAAAACTGATTCTTAAGTTCTAGAACTTAAATAACTAGGATTTTTTGCCAGTGGAAGCATAGCAATTTATGGTATAGACAATATGCCGCTGTCTCTGGTGCATAATTGTCCGCCATTGCAGTCATCTGACTTGCGTGAACTCGGTAGCTCATGTTAGTGTAAGGTTTTAGGTTTTGAAAGCTTGTAAGTTTCGTTTTCTGCTCAAATGCCTTTTCAAAAGAGTATAGCTTATACATGTGGTAGTAGGTTATACAGGGTGATTCAAAATTCAATGTACAAACTTTTATGGGTGATACTTACTTACTTACTTTTCAAACCCGCTTATCCGTTAGGGTCGCGGGGGCAGCAGCCCTATGGAGGGTTTCCAGCGATCGCGATCTTCCGCCATCAGGTGCATGTCCTCCCTGGTAATACCCAAGCGACTCGAACCCAGATTCTCCATGTAGTCTAGCCACCTGGTTCTAGGCCGACCCCTTGGTCTCTTACCCACCGGCTTGGAAAATAACTGCCTAGGAAGACCAGTTTGCGGCATCCGTATCACGTGGCCAAACCAGCGCAACTGAGATCTCTCAATGCGGAGAAGTAGCGGCTCAACACCTAAAGACTCCCTTACTGTGCTGCTGTGCACTCTATCTAGTACGGTAACACCTGTCACACCTCTCAGAAATCTCAATTCGGCCGCTTGTACCCGCGATCGCACTCTTTCGGTCATTACCCAAGCCTCATGACCATAGGTGAGAATGGGGACAAAGATAGATTTGAAGACGGAGAGCTTGGCTTTGTTACGCAGCTCGCGTTTCGTTACCCCACGGATCGCCACAGTTCGCGTCTGACACAGCTTGCTGCACCGATCCGAGCATCCAATTCTTTCTCCTGCCGTCCATCACTCGTGAATGCAATCCCGAGATACTTGAATTTCTCCACCTGTCTCAATGAGTCTCCCCTAACATGGAGAGCGCACTGAGCAAGCTGTCTTGAAAGGACCAGAACCTCAGTTTTAGCCACACTGATCTTCATCCCAGCTTTTTCACATTTGACTGCAAACCGGTCTAGTGCATGCTGAAGGTTCGTGCGAGAAGACCCAAGGAGGACAAGGTCATCATCAAAGAGCAACCTCTCCGCCAGGCAGTCACCCACACAAACACGCTCATCGCCTCGGCTGCCCCTGTCTATCCAGTCCATAAAGATAATGAACAAGAGGGGCGACAGTACGCACCCTTGGCGGAGTCCAACACCCACAGTGAACGGTCTTGACTTAATGCCATTTATCCGGACACACATCTCAGAGCTTTCGTACAGAGACATGATAACAACCAGTAATTGCCCATCCACTCCATACTCTTGCATCACTTGCCAGAGCTTCTCCCAAGGAACTCTGTCATATGCTTTTTCGAGGTCTACAAAGCAAGCGTAGACCTCTTTTGCATACTCCCAGGATTTCTCAAAGATTTGCCTTAGAGCAAATCAATTGAGAGCGCGTAACAATTATGAGAAATGAGATGTCTCTGGAGCGAACCCTCTCCTGGACGGGATGGTCCAATAGAATTCCACTTAACGTTACTTGGGTGACCGTTGAAAACTTCTCTAAACTTACAGGAAAACGGCGACGCTAGGCGCTAATAGGATGGGAGCAGTCGCCCTGTAAGAATAAACAGGAAAATTAATAGTATTAAATTTCCTTCCAATATTCGACTACAACTCCGTGTTAAAATTATCCACAAAAACAAAATAACTTAGGAAATGCTACGCACCTTAATTATCATTTGCCAGAGCAACGGGCATGACGGCCCCCAGATTAGATTGACACTTCCATCGTCGGCCCCCTTGAAGATACATACTACTGTGATCACTCACCTGTTAGCGATGTGGTTGACATAGCTGTCCTCAAGGTGTTTTTCAAACCATACAACATCTACACAGTGAATGCCTTATCATCTGATCACCTCCCTGTTGCTTTAAATTTCGAGGAGATAAATATCGATCTGAGGGTAAATCTTCGTTACAAACAGGACTGGAAATTTTTCAGGGAACTTTTAAAAGATAGTAGCATTCGATATCAGGATCCAGACAGCAGCAATGACATCGACGAAAATGTCAAAAATGTCACTCGCACCATTGTCATGGCTTCTCATGCTAGTGCTTCTCCAGTTGATTGCAAGCGGCCAGACCATCTTGAACTTCCTCCCAGCATCTGGTAAGTTATTCAGGAAAAAAATACTTACAGAAGACTGTGGCAACGTACCAGGCTCCCGCATTTCAAGACGAAGTACAACAGGCTATCGCGGAAGGTCAGCGAGCAGATCCAGGACTTACAGAAGCAAAGGTGGAATGACAAGATCAGGAGTCTGTCCGTCCACGACAATTCTCTTGGAATACTCTCAGGACCCTTAAAAGCAACAGGGCCATTGAACCTCCTCCTCTACTTACAGAAAGCGGCGATTTTGTTAGCAGCGACCAGGATAAAGCTCAACTTACCACTGACTCATTGAAAAGTCAATTCAATACGCCCAAGGAGGACTGTCTGGTTAATATTACTCGTGACAAGTTTGGCTTCTCTCAACGCGCTCTTACTCATCCTAATATCATTGGCACCTCTGAGATTTTGAACATCATTAAGCACCTGAAAAACAAAAAAGCAGCTGGCATCGACACCATCACCAACAGTGCTCTGAAGAATTTGCCTCTTAACGTTGTTTGCATTATCACCAGGATCATGAATGACTGCTGGCTAAACGGTCACTTCCCTAGCGTCTGGAAGGAATCAATCATCCTAACTATTCCCAAGCCGGGACTTGATCCTGCTCTTCCCATCAGCTATAGGCCCATTAGCTTACTGCCAATGCTCTCCAAGGTCTTTGAGCGCACTATTCTCAAGAGGTTCAACGACTTCTGCGAGGCAAACAACCTTATTCGTGAAGAGCAATTCGGCTTCCGCATAGCTCACTCCTGTTAGCTCCAGGTATGGAGGCTTGTTGCTGATTTGAACGGTCCTCTCAATCTTTCTGTTTGGTGGTATCGTCTTTCTTGACGTTCAAAAGGCCTTTGATCAAGTCTGGCATGATAGACTCATTTACAAAGTGATTATTTGTGGTTTCCCTGATGACCTGATTGCTTGGTTCGCTCCTTTCTGACAAATAGGACCTTCTGTGTTAAGGTTGGTGACTCCTTGTCTGTCCCTTGCGATTTTAATGCTGTTGTTCTCCAAGGCTCTGTCTTGGAGCCTGCCTTGTTCAATTTCTTTATCCACGATTTTCCTAAGTTTTCAAGGTGCAATCTTTACTTGTTTGCTGACGACGGGTCCATCATGACTTGGGCACGTAATCTAGTCCACGTCATCAGCTGTCTGCAGAAGGCTTTACACCAGTGTGAGAGCTGGTTCTCTAAGTGGCGCTTACAGTTGAATGTTAACAAGTGTAAAGCCATGTGTCCAATATTCGCTTAACAAGGCTAAGAAAGCGAAATTTAGTCTCATTGCACTACTGGGGCGAAACAGCTTTCTCAGAGTGGACAGCAAACTCTTGTTATACAGAGTTGGGCTTCCATTTGCAAATTGAGATGGAAAGATCTTCAGACCTTCCGAAATATTACTCTCCGGTCCATTGCTCAACTTGACAGAAGAGTTGCCAACAATCTCTCTATCTATGAAGATCTGAGGATGACCCACATTGGTTCCTATTTTCAAACACTTCTCAGGAACATGCTGCCCAAGATGGAACATCATGAAAATGCCTGGTTGCTGGTATCCTGGATCACTCACTCACTATCAGGGGTTCCTATATCAGGTTTGACATATCTTGGATGTCAATTTCGAGAACATTAACAAGGCCGAGTTCCTAGTTTTCGGATTCGCTATTCGTCAATCCACAATCCGATTCTCGTCCCTACCATAAAGGGACTCTTCTCTGGATGACTTAAGAGGTTCATCAGGCTTCTTTCCCACTTCAGTGTACCTCATTTGGTTTACTTTTTGGGCGAGCGTGTAAAGTGAGCTAAAGGCTCCTGGACCACTCGTACTACTTTTTTCACTACACTGATCGATTGTCGATTGTCTTTTCATAACTTCAGGATAATCCTCTAATATTCTAATTGCCTTTAGAGAATTATCCGTTTTGCTTTGATAAAATATAGTCTCTATCCGAAACGTCAGCTTTTTATTTTATTTTATATTTCTAGTTTTATTTTGATTTTATTTATTATTTATTAATTTTTTTGTCAATTATTATTTATTTTTTATTTTTATTTAATAACTATCATTCCTAATAATAACTAATTTTGTCAACAGAAGGAACCTCATCTTTCCAATAACCTGCCCTTGAAGGAGGAAGAGCTTCTGTCTTGCACTTCGCTTCACCTTGTGACAATGTTGATTCACACTACTGGTCAAATCAAATTTCTTGTTAAGCCTCTTGATACTTATCAAGGAGGGCCCTGGACCCCCAAACTCAGAGGACGTTTTACCTCACAGTAATTGTTAGGCACGGAATACAGCCTAACACACTTCACTTTTTGCTTTAACGTTAATCGCTGTGCCGCCATTTCGAAACTATGACCATCTAGTAGTTTGTTAAGCGTCATCAATAATTTTAAAATGTTGCCAGAATAATGCACTTCAGCACATTTAATTATTCCATAAAAATACCAGCGTTTTAAAGATTGTGTATATAATTTTCGGCCTTAAATGACTAACATATTTTTCAATGTACTCATTATCATATCGTATGCAGGTAGCTTTCAGTTCGTCATTTGTCCATTCTAGAAAATAGCAAAGTTCTCGTTTCTTGCAGTAAAGCTTTACAGTACAAAGTATCTCGCTCTAACGTCTACTTCAAAATAACGTTCATATTTAAAATCTTTGGCGGAAATCCTATTTTTTTAATAGTTTCAGTTTAACGTATATAAAATTAACGTACATTTCAGATTAACCTAATTTAACGTTCCCTGAGTATAATGAATATAATGAAAAAAAAAATGAGATCCACCAAATGAGTGGATATTTTGGTTGACTACCAAATGAGATCCATTCTTGATTTGGTTTGGTGGATATTTTTGTTATAACTTGTCGTAAATTGTTGACTACCTCACTCAAACCTCATCTAAAACCTTATATCACACTGAAAGATGGCCATAGGGTGACCGAAACACGTATATGTGTTATTAAAAACACTTTTTTATTGTGGACAAGAGGTTCCTTTTCTTTCATTATGTTTATTATCCACAGTTCTTCGTTGGTTTCTTTTGTTCTCTAAGTAAATTATCCCCTCATTACGACGACAATAGGTCGAAATCCTTGTTCTGATTGGTCAACACTTGTAAGCCTGGTTGTTTCAAAGGCGTTGTTTCCTTACCATGTGTACAAGGTCAAAGCTGATGGATGGATGCTAAGAGAAACCTTCCAGGAATGACTACAAAAATACGAATCAAATATGAGCAGAGAAAAGAAAAAAATAATTTGTTGATAGACAATTGTTCAACGCATTTTGTTAACGTACGTTTAAGCTACATCCGATTAGAGTTCCTTCCACAGAATTGTACATCTACACAACAACCCCTGGACCAAGGTATTATAAAAATGTAAAAGATCATTTTCGGAACGTTTTGTGCAGTAAATTTTGCTTAATGAACGGCTGCGAATTACAGAAACAATAAACATTAGGATGCATTTGAAATGTTTGCAAGGGCCTGAAATTGTGTCCAATGAACAATGATAACGAAATGTATTGTAAATTAAAATACATATCATTCTAAATCTGCTACATGAAATAAATTTTTCTATATCTGCTACTCTAGTTTTTGTGTACATACTGTGTAGATGCGGTATACAAGCAGTACTGTACTGTATTATGTAGCTTGCCTGGGTCCCCCTCCCCCAGTTTCAAAATAACGTTCAAAATTCCATTTCTCTTGGAGAACATTAAAACGAGGTGTCACTGTAATTGACATTGCAAGTAGTAACCACGGGGCCCAGCTTTGATTCTAAACGCGATTTCATTTGTTATGGTCTTCAAATTTGAAAGGTAAGGAATTGTTGCTCGAAGTAGCTGTTAATTTTGTGGGACCTTCTGTTATATGGTATTTGCGGATTCGTACGTCTGCCAATTTATTTGGAAGAACTTGCTTTATCCTAGCTGTATCTGTACAAGCGGCACCAGACAATCCTTTTCTATCGGCATATTCAACTTCAAACAGAAGTGCAGGACCATGATTACAAGATCTTTCCAGACCAGATATACAGGTGCAGCCGATGCAAAGAATCTCACTTCCATCTAGCTTAACACAAGCCAATTGCGACGGTACAACTGAAATCGTGTTGTAAAGTTAAAACAACGTAAATTAAAATTGTTATTTTATTTCTAGCGTCAGTTTAATTATTACATATCTGTATGCTTCTTTCTATATTTAATTAAACACGAAGAGGCATGAGGAATAAAAGACGGAAAGGATTTTTCAGTGAGAATGCGATTAGAGGCGAGAAGATCAGGATTTCTTTCAAAATCATCTGCTTACAATGACTGTAATGGCATCTTACTACTAGCGCCAATATGCGGATAAATACATGTACTATTCTCGGCACATTGTCTATAGGAGTTTTAGGAAAAAATTTTATAGTTTATGTTTTCCCCTTTAAAATAAGTTGAAAGATTCTCCCTTTCAATGTTCTGCTAGTTTGTGCAGTCTTTCATTGGGAATATCTTCCCTGATTGCACCTTGTTTGGCAACTTAATTGTTTGCCAGTGGCATTTACTAACCTCAAAACATTTACTAACCTCAAAACCTAATCACACCATAGAATTTCTATTGGGTTTAAATCGGGACTGCATGCTGGTCAATTGTTATGTTTTGGTTCGGCAAACATGTTTTTGTTGTCTTTGCTGCATGGCAAGATGTATTGTTTTGCTGGGAAAACAGATCTTCTATGGGATTACGTTGTATGAATGGAAGAAGGTGAAGTAGCTCTTGATGCTGAGTGGCATTCATGCGACCACTGACAACTGTTAAATTGGTTTTGCCATCATAAGCAAAAGGAACTCAGACTGTAACAGAACCTCCTCCGTCAACCCGCTTTGGTCTTCTCTTCGTAAATCATGCCATTAAAATTGACAACCATCGTGACAATGGTTGAACAATTGAGAAGACCATGAATGCCACTATGTCCAAAATCAAAAGTGAATTACTTCGCGGGGTAATTCATTACCAAAAAATTAGCCCCCCCCCCCCTGTCCGGGGGGGGGGGGAGCATTAAAATCTTAAATAGAAACCCCTATTTTAATGGTATATTCAATTGTACACAATATTCGAGAAATGTTTTATTCTTGATGTTTTTTCAATTGATCCAACC
Source organism: Rhysida immarginata (assembly GCA_023313115.1). Lineage (NCBI taxonomy): Eukaryota > Metazoa > Arthropoda > Chilopoda > Scolopendromorpha > Scolopendridae > Rhysida > Rhysida immarginata. The sequence continues at coordinate 924,527 of JAHWFO010085106.1, forward strand.
AGTTAGGAAATAGAGGCCCTGAAAGTGTGGAACTTTTAAAGTTTTGAACCCAATTTTATCGATGAAGACAAAGAGATAGAGGATGGGTCTTGCAGACATTACTTATTCTACTTTTTGATGTCCTTTAAGAATCTGAAGTCAGAATTTCAAAAATTCAAAAATTTTTAGTGCACAATCAAAGTCTAGTGGGCAACAGTCTTATGAAGGCAGAGTCTGTGCGTGCGTATTGAAAAATATTAGATTTTTGAAATTCTGACTTCGGATTCTTAAAGACCATTAAAAAGTAGAAGAGGAATGTCTGTAAGACCCACTCTCTATCTCTTTGTCTTCATCGATAAAATTGGGTTCAAAACTTTAAAAGTTCCACATTTTCAGGGCCTTTATCTCCTAAACGGTTGGATCAATTGAAAAAACACCAAGAATAAAACATTTCTCGAATGTTGTGTACAATCTGAGTATGCCATTAAAAATAGGGTTTCCTATTTAAAATTTTAAAGTCCCCCTCCCCATCACAAGAAGGGGGGTAATTTTTTCGATAATATAATTCACTTTTGATTTTGGACATTTTTCGTACAATGTTTATTTTCGAGATATTTCCATGTCTACATTTAAATGCACCACCCTGTATATTGGCCAGTATGCAGTTCTGATTTAACCCCCCGTAGAAAATCTATGGAGTGATGTAATGATGGATTTTTGCCAATGGCAAGCAATACAATTCAGTTACAAACTACGTGCAGCCTGGGAAAATGCAGAACTGAACCATTAGTTTTATGAATTCACATAGTTTCAAATTAATGATGTTGTGGCATTCTCTTTTGTCATTCACTTCCCACCCAATAAAGTTTTCGCTGTTTCATTAGACCTTACAGACATTGCTGATGTATTGCAAAAGAAACTCCGTCCACGAAGGAATTTGATCTCAAAACTTTTCATCCTTATCTCTTGGCAAATGATTACATAACTTTTTTTCCAGGAAGTAAGGAGATGCAGCTTATCTCCACAGACAAATGAGAAGACAAACTCGTGGCTTCCTGGAAAAGGGAATGTAATCAATTCTTTTTTTTTTTTATTTTAGCGTTCATATTACATTTTGGAAGAAACCCCTTTCCATCTTAATCTCTTGCGTGGAGTAATGAGAATTTGATATCAGCAAAGTTGAAAAGTAGTCGCAGAATTTTAAAATTAAACAGCTTCAACCGCCTCATCCAATGATTTTCAATGCATGATCGGATAACGATGTCGACCTTCAAAAAGACAAAACTTCCAAATGGTTATAATCTTGAACATATTGAGCGAAGTGTTCATATCATATGTCCAAATTATCGCGAACGATTTTTTTATTATATTAATATCAATTTATTTTATGACTTTAAATTTGTTTAGTCTCTTCGAAGCGATTGCCCAATCATTTAAAATAAATGTAATTTTTTCTTCTTCCAGCCACTTAATTGAGTAATATTGATTTCAATTCAAATTGGACTCAGCGACCATTTGTATAATAAACGAGGGTGGATCGAAAAGTAATGCACAAAATCTTTTTATTGAATAAATTTTGGCCCAGATTTCAAAGTTGGCAAATTGATAATTGAATCTTTCGCTACAGACAGCAATGGCTTGACCAGGTGTCGCCTAAGCGGAAAGACCGATAACTGCTGAGTAAAGAAGGCGCGTTTGCTATCATCGTCAACTTGTGAAGAACAGCGAGGTCTAGTCCGTTTTTTGTAGGCCAAATGAAAAACTGCGATTGAAATGCACAGGGACATAGTGCCGATTGCCTGGACCGTAGAAACAACTCCAGGTGGTCCAAGTTCTTCGAAGAGAGCCGACCAAAAAAATTGATGAATTTGCTGGGAAATGCTCAAACATCCACCCTACAATCCAGACCTCGCACCATCTGACTATCAACCTCTTCGGACTAATAAAGCAATTCCTAAGAGGCCAACGCTTTCTTTTGGATGAAGAATGTAAAATCAGCCGTGCGCAGGTCGCTATAGTAACGGCAATGTATTAAATCCGGCATTGTACAGAATATCTACAGAATAATAGCATGCCTGAAGTTTGTAGGCAAAATAAGAAATGGTTTATATTTCACATATTTCCTAGGCATTCTGTATGAGGCCAAAAGGCCTACCGACAGGGTATAGATACTCCCGCTAATCACAAATAATCACCTAAAATTACTGAAAATTAATGGACGATGTGAGAAAGGCTATAACGATCACTGAGAAAGAACCACGGAACTATCGCTACTGAAATGCTACAGTAATGATGGTAGAGAACAATAGTAAGTTGATTTATCCTGTTAAAGAAGGCGTCAGCGCTATTTAGTTTTATGTCACGGACTCTGAATTATTTGAGGCTCATTTGGCCGTTGGACATGGAGGACGCGACAGAATGTTGAAAGAACTTTCTCATAAGTATTAGAACATAACTCGTTATATTACTGAACTGTACATTCACCTTTGTGAGTCAAGCCATAAAATATTAAAAGATGCCATAAGGATATTGTGATCAAGCCTATTACTATCTTGGAACTACACAATCTTGAATCAACTTTATGCGAGATCACAATTCACTGCGTGTCCCAAGAACTTATTAAGAGTTAAAGACGTCCATGCTCTCCGATCTGGTGTTGCCTTTCAGTCCACAGGACGCAGGTAAGGATTTGCAAGATCAGTTGCCGAAAGATGAAGTGTTTTCATGTGACAAAGAAAATTAAGTATAATTCAAAATACCATTCTAGTTGTCTTTGCTGCAACATTTAGCTCAACGCATTTCTGCTTTCGTGCTTTTCAGGTAAGAACGTCCTTACTTGATGTCTTAGTTCTTCGTTCATTTTTAACCTCCCCCCCCCCAATAAAGACGGATTTTTGCCTAAAGGTATGGCTTAGGATAAAATCTTCATTGGCCATTCTTGAGTTATTCTTTACATTATAAAATGTCTGTTTTTTTGTGATTATGTTGCATACTTTCCCTAGGTATTCTATACATTACCTGCTTTTCACACATTGCCGGTAACAGCTGTACAACCAGAAAACGGAATTTTATGAACAAGGTATATTGAATCTGGTGACACGATGGGAAAAATATGTCGAGAGACTTGGTGCATAAGTCGAAAAATAGATACAACCTGCAGCTTTCTTGTGTATTGTTTCACTTTTGCTTATTATTAAAAATGTTACAGCAAAAAAATTGTTGTGCGTTACTTTTCCATCCTCCATCGTACAATTTTGTTTTTCTCAATAAGGACCGCGAAAATGAAAGGAATTTCTTTCAATAGTTGCATCTTGGCCTATTTTGCTTCTGTACAAGAGTAAAAAAAAGAATCTTAGAATAGCTAAATGGTAGTGTTTTTTAATAAAGGAATAGGGAACGACTACCAACCTAACCTAACCAAACCTAATCGTAGTCGTTCTCTACCCTGATGATGAAATGTTATTTCGATACGCGTAACCATATGAAGGCCTATTGTTGGCGCTTGAAAACTTCGGAAATGCTTTCCTCCACCACTCAACAATGCAAAATCTGTCTATATAAAAACTAGGAGGTCATGTGATATAAAACATGCATATGGAATTTTCTAACAAACACAATGATGTTGTTATTTTTTACGTATCTTTACCAATTCCTGAGTTAGTCCATTGTTTTGGTCAGACATAACATCCATATTTACAATAAATATAGATGTGACGTTTGGCCAAAAAGCTGCATTAACTCAAGAATGAGTACAGATACTAAAAAAATAACAACACCATTGTGCTTATCAAAAAATCCATTTGATGTCATACATCACATATCCCCTTACTGATTTCCCCTCTTAACAAAAGACAGAGGAAGGGAAGAATAACATTCACATTGGGTGAGCCTGGAGGAAAAGTTTAAAAGAATACAAAACAGCAAGGTTCTTATTGGACAAAAGGGGCCAATAAAGAACGATATAGAAGAAGATAGAAAGATATATCACCATTATCTCATCGGAAGATAATTCTATCAATGGGAAGAAGGAACACTACGAGCATATCCTAATTCCATACTCAAAGAGAACAGACTATGCATCAACATTTAACAACTTATTCTTATAATATAAAACAAAGTGTGGATATAACAACAATAATAATACAAAGAAACAACTCCTTGTTGTGGCTAAAGAGGTATTTCTTTGTATTATTATTGTATTATTATTAACAACTTATTCTTTTTATATTTTCCAATGCTCTCAAAGTTCTTTAGTTGATTTTTTATTGACAGATATAGGAAAGTTAAATTTATCAAAACTCATACTGTGATGTGTTTCTAAAATGTTTGGCAATACTCATCTCTCCAACCTGACATATCTTATATGAATGAAATGCTGTTTCCATCTTTTAATAATGTTTCGAGAACTTGCCCGATATAGTCTTTATCGCACAAATTCCATTTAAATAGATAGATTCGCGACTTTATAATTTTTATTATTATTTTTAAATATATTTAAGTTTCAGTTGCGGATCGTATATCAAAGTAGTATAATTAATGTTAGTTATTTCTGGAATTAGAGTCGTCAAGATTTTTACTTTAAAGAAGCTCATGCCTATAATGAAGATTGCCAATAATTGTATCGGAAAAGTCATTCAATCTTGCTATAAATTTAAAAGTTACTCAATTCAACTCTGTTCCGCTATATCGGATAAGGCAGCATTAAGAAGGCGAAGGATCTTAATAAGGAAGGGGGCATGTTTACTGCTTAGGTAGCGAAGGAAATCGGTGTTTATTTGGCGGAGATTTTTATATCTAGTAGATTTCTGATATATATCAACTCTAAGCTATCATTAACCCTAATCATGACCTACTTTATCTTCAAGGCCTGTTCATTTCGGCTTTTTCGTAACAATTGATTCTAGATAGAGTGCCTTTAAACCAGAGTGTGGCCAAACGTGTGACAGTTTTCTATTCGTTGTTCATTGTTACGTGTTATTTTCCACCATGTTGTGTCAAATTGCGAATATTTAACATAGAATTGTGTGGAAATAAGACAGTTCCACATGTCTATTTGTTATTTTAAATAGACCATGATTTCCATCTTGCAATCACTCTCAGATGCTGCTTACACCTCTCTAGAATCAATTCTTACAGAATCATTTTCTAACAAAGGAAATGAACAGGCCTTGAAGATAAAATAGGCCATGCCCTAATAATATTACTTCTAGTAAAGGAAGACGTTTAATGCTTTCTATTGTTTCTCTTTATGGTGATCAATTGCTTTCAAAGGAAAGCGAATTTGATATTAGGAAATTATTATTCAACTCGCTGAGAAAAGTTATTCATTGATCTGATTCAGTACACCACTCATGTAATTTAAGCCAAATACGAGGGGGGAATAATAAATGAGCATTAGGCAATTGATTTTCCTATTCACTCATGAACAGTTTAGCAGTACATGATTTCATAGAAGAATATTGCCTTATTAAATTTGGAATTGAATTAGAAACCTGCTAATTTCGTCGTTGAGGATGAAGGCAGGACCTTCGAAATACATCTATTGTATTTTACTGCTTGTTTCTCTTTGTGGTTTAGAGGGTTTTTTTCAATTCTATACAAGTTTTTTTTTTCATTTCTCAGTTCCTCAGAATTCCAGTTTCGCATTTAGCGAAATACAATTATGATATCTGATCAGTGGAGTGTACATTTGTTCGATAGAATGGAAAAAGTGCTTCCACAAGACTCACCATACCTCAACAAATATACAAAAAATACACAAAATTGATAAGAAGCCTGATGGATTCAAGATTGATTGGAACGTTAAGTTTTTGAGCGGGTCAGTATCTTCGTCATTTTGCGCCCTTACACATGACTAACTTTTTATTTTAATTTTATTTTTATTATCTTTGCTCTTGGGTGTAAATGTTATTTTTCCTTATTGCTTATGCCTCAAAGGACAATTTGCATTCTTCACCTACTTTTACTTTGTTACTAGGAAACTGATATTCCATGATCTCTAAAGTTTAATGAATTCATAGGTTGTTTTCTTTTTCTTGACTTCATTTGAACGAAAAGATTTAATTCGCTCTTTTTCTCATTGGAATAAGTAAATTTGAAAATATCATATCTTAGTCATTAAGTAAGGACTGAGGTGAATCGTACTCATTTTCAACACTATAAGATATAAGTAATTAGAAAGTAACACTTGCTACTTAGGAATATAAATTGTGTTACACAGCGCTACTGAAGAGGAATCATTTATTAAGCGAATAGAACAATCTGATAAATCTGCATTTTATAATCGTTTATCCAAAAAATGGAACAGATATGTAAATGAGAATAAGCACATTTTATTTAGATTGCAAACTACAAAGAAAATCAGTTTGAAGCAAGAAGGACTTACCTTGGCTTTTCTCTTAAGGAAGACGCCGACGATCTGTTTCCCGATGCCCTGGGACCCCCCGGTGATCAAGACTGCTTTGCCGTCCAGTTGCACCATCGTAGATTACAAAGTGTTGAGCCAACGAACAAAAAGGAATACGAACGAATGCGACCGTGAAAAAAGTCGAAAGGAGGACGATCCATCCATCTACGGTGATTATATATCCGCTCGACCGGAAGCGGAATGTAGTTTGATGGCAACGCAGTCCTCTGCGAGTTTCAAGGAATCTAAAACCCATTAAAACGTGTAGATAATAAACAAAAAAATAAAAGAAAAAAAAAAGATTTTCACTTCTTTCTGTTTGGTTTCTATTTACGTTGTGGGTTAATTTCTCCCCGCATCATCAACAACCAGTTGAAGATTAAACTCGAGAAATAGGTTACGCAAAGTATGGACGAAAGCGATGAAAGCGCATTTATAGACAAAATTATTATAGTACTTTATTATAAAATATAGACGAAATAAAATTAAAAGGATAATCAACGAAATAAAAGAACAGCATAGCAAGTGGTTTGATTTTTATTCTCGGAATTTTCGAAAAAGCAAAAAAATAAAATAAAATAAAACTTCCAATTGGCTTCTGTCCAATAGAGATAAACCACAATCAACGAACGACGGTTTTCTCGTTTGCCTTTTTTTCTTCCAGTCTCTTCATTAACGTCATCTGACTTGGAATGCGTAATTAAATAGCTTCCTATCTGTCAAAAATCATCTCATCGTAACATTCAACTTGAATTCCTATTCATATTTTCGTGTTTAAAATCCTTTAAATGTTTGCCGTTAAGTTTTTATATTCGTGTTCGACGTTGGCAACTTCGCTATCTGTTTCTCTTCTGAATCTTCTAAATAGGGAACATAAAAAATCGCTGACGGAGCTATAGATCGCGGGTTAGGCTAAAACACGTGTGTTTATCTGTTGGTTTTTTATTAAGTATTACAGCTTTAAAGCGGTTTTTTACTATTGCAGATAGAATTCGATACCATAAAATTAAAGACTTTCTATATTTCACTTGCTATCACATGGTAATGTCCCTATAAAATTATCTGTGGGAATTGTTGGTTACAAAGCATATGTAACACAAAGATGATATATTCATACGTACGTCCACTTATCATTATTAAATTGGCAGAATAGCCCAAAAATAGTATATTAAACTTTCTAAATGTGATGGACATTTTTATTATTATTATTTCATTGTTTGGGGAAACCAAACTCGGATCAAGTCCGGAAGCCAATCCCAGAGGCGGACCCAAAAGAGGGCCAAAGCCCAAGGGACTCTAATGCGAGGGAGGGAAAGTTATCCACTCGTGGGAGTATTGATGTTTGAGTGTAGGAATTTCCTTACTATGTGACATGTGTTTAGAATTGTGGCTTTCTGTAAGGTTTTGTATAAGTGTGGGTTTAAATTTAGTGTTGACAGGCTTTTGTGTAGCGTGTGTGGAATAACCCCAGTGGCGGAAAGAATGATAGGAACAATGTGTACTCTGTTAACTCCCCAAAGGCGTTTTATTTCGTGTGCAAGATCCGTATATTTAGTGATTTTGTCAGTGTATGTCTTTTGTAAATTGTGTGTGTTGGGGATGGAGATATCAATTACGTAAGTCACTTTGTTTTGCTTATCTACTAGTGTAATGTCTGGTCTGTTATGAGGGATAGTTTTGTCAGTGATTATAGCTCTGTCAAAATATAGTTTGTGTGGTGTTCTCTAAGACAGTGTCGGGGATATATTTATAGTAAGGAGTGTGAATGTCCCTTAGCTTGTGTATCTTAGCTAGATGTTGGTGTATGATGTTGGCTACCTGGTTATGTCTATGCAAATAATCTGTCTGCGTGAGTATTTTGCAACTGGATATGACGTGTTGGATGGTTTCCTCTGCGATATGGCATTTCCTGCAAGACCCGTCAGTCGATTCTTTGATAATATGTTTTCTGTAGCTTTTAGTGTTAATAACCTGGTCTTGTATGGCAATCATGGTTCCTTCAGTTTCCCTAAAGAGACTCCCTTCACTCAACCAAAAGTTCGACGCTTTTTTGTCGACGTGTGGCTGGTTGAGGTCAGAAGGATGTCTACCGTGGAGTTGCTTTCCGAGCCACGATTGAAGTTTAGTGCATGTTGTAGGAATGTCATGGGTGTTCTGCATGCTGTTCAGATTCAGAGGTGTGTATTTTGTATCAGCCATGCAGACTGCTTTGTGTAATGGTGATGTGTGTTGTTTAGAGTGAAAGAATTCTCTGAGTGACTGAGTCTGTTTCTGGTGTAGATCTGTTATGTCAATAAGACCTCTGCCTCCCTCTGAACGAGGCAGGGTGAGTCTTTCAATAGCTGCGTGTGGATGGTGCTTTCTGTGCTTTGTAAGCAGTTTACGTTGTTTCCTTTCAAGTCCCTCAAGATCTGTGTGTGTCCACTGTATGACTCCAAAGGAGTAGGAGAGTATTGGCGTGGCATAAGCATTGATGGCCTTGATTAAATTTCTGGAATTTAAGTGCGTTTTAAGTATTGTCTCTAGCCTATGAAGATATTGTTTAGTGAGTGTATTCTTTGTGTTTGTGCTCCAGAAGCTTGGCTTGCTTAAATCCTAGATATTTGTAAAATTCGTCATTTTCCATAGCAGCAATGTGATCTGGTTCATCTAACGTGAAGCCCCCTTCCCTGAGTACTCCATTTTCAATGTGAATGGTTTTGCATTTGTCCAACCCAAACTGCATGTGTATGTCTTTTGAAAAGGTTTGTGTAATGTCAAGTAATTGGTGCAATTGTGTTTGTGTGGAGGCGTAGATTTTCATGTCGTCCATGTAGAGTAAGTGTGAGAGCGTGTAGTGGCAGCTTTTATTATGTTTAATTGTGTAGCCGTAAGTTGTGCTATTCAGTCTGTTGGAAAGTGCATTTAGTGCAAGACAAAACCAGAGTGGGCTCAGTGAGTCACCCTGGAAGATGCCCCGGTTTATCTGTATTTTGTCAGTCGTGATGGTTTCACTGTTGAGTGTGAGGTGTAGTGTAGTTCTCCAATGCAGCATTGTACTTTCTAAAAAAGTGATAAGTGTAGGGTTTATTTTATATAATCGTAGTGTATATAAAAGCCATGAGTGTGGGACACTATCGAAGGCCTTTTTGTAATCAATGTAGGCTGCATGGAGGTGTCGATGTTTATTGTGAGTTTGCCGTCGGACCACACTGTCTATCAGGAGTTGCTCCTTACAACCCATGTGGTTTCTACGGCATCCCTTTTGTTGCTCAGTGAGAATGTTGTTTGTGTCTATGTGTGTATAAATTTTGTTTGCGATACAGGCAGTTATTATTTTGTAAAGTGTAGGCAAGCATGTGATAGGTCTATATTGTGTGGGATCTGTAGTGTTATGTGACTTTGGTACCATGTATGTTATTCCTTGTGTGAGGAAATGTGGCAATGTCTGTGGTGTTTGCAAAGTGTTGGAAATCTGTTTTGCAAGGGCCAGATGCAAACAGGTGAAGCGCTTATACCAAAAGTTCTGAATCCTATCTACACCTGGAGCCTTCCAATTGTGAGTACGTTTAATGACTTGTGAGAGTTCATCTGTTGTTATGTCAGTATAAGGCATGTTTGATAGTGTGGATGCTAATTGCTCCTCTTCCCTGATCCAGCTAGCTTCCCTATTATGTTCAACTGAGACAGACCAAAGAGACGACCAATAATGTTGGAGTGCTGTTTGTGTTGGCAGACCAGTGTTTTGTGTCTGTGTATAATCTTTGTTTAACTGCTTATAGAATGTCTTCTCATTGTTTGCGAATAACTTGTTCTGCTGTTTGCGCTGAGTGCATGTTTTGTATCTCTTCAGGCGTTGTGTTTTTGCAGCTAACTTTTGTTTTAATGTGTCCATATATTCTGTAATGTGTTGATTGTGCTGCTCATGTCTGGTGTGTGTTTTAATCTTCTTAAATAATTGTCTGAGGCGTTTGTTCTGCTTTGATGAAGTGTTGTTTTTAGTGTACTGCGTAAGTCTACCTAACTGCTTGCGGATTTCGTCAATCTCAGACTCAATCCGCTTTTGCCATTTATTATTATTATTATTATTATTATTATTATTATTATTATTATTATT
>JAHWFO010085106.1:941487-980153 GCA_023313115.1 Rhysida immarginata
GGAAAAAGTTTATAGCTACTTTGAATTTCTAAAGTTTTCGAGAACATTTCTTTTATAGAGAAATCAACTGTTATACAATTTTTTATATTAGCTATATCATATATTCTGCTCATTAAATATAATTAGTTCGGTAGTTTTATGAGTTATTTGTTTAAGTTTCGACATTCTCTTTTAGAATGAGTAATTTTAATTTTGAATATTAATAAGAATTTTATTGCTATATAAATATTAAACTAATTCTACCTGGTTCTACGATTGCTATTCAACAGCTCTCACTTTCAGCCCTGCTTACTTTGTGATACTTGCAAATTTTTTAAAAACTAGTAAAAAGGCAAATCACTATGGCAACAAAATCAGGATCGAAGTTTTGTGCAGCTAGAAACTGCAAAAATACAAACGTGACAACGGGCATTTCATTATTTCGTTTTCCCAAAGAAGAAAACAGGCGAGTTTTATTTTTAAGTAGTGCAAACATTATATTGCATAAGTGGGACTTGAATGTAGCATATATTCCCTGATTGCTATTAACATAACCTACCCTGATTGCTAACTGCAGTGTTATTCACTGATTTTTACAGATGTAAGGAATGGTTAAAAAAAGCTGAAAGAACAGATTTGTTAAACAAACCTGCGATTTCTTTATACAACAGCTACCGTCTGTGCAGCGAACATTTTCAAGAAGATGATTTTATGGGACCTGACAAGAAAAGACTCATGCCAAATGCAATCCCATCCATTTTCAAAAGCACAGTTGTATCAGGTAATTTGTGAGCAATATAATCTTTTTGGAAAAATTGTTGTTTATTTATATAAGAATTAGAATTTTCTGGGCAGTTCGATTTAAAAATCGTGAAATTCACAGTGCAGATAATGTTATAAGACAAAGAAATTACAAAAATTAAGCCACATGTAACATTAACACTGGAACTGTTTTGATTATATTTCCATGCACGTTCTTGTAATTTTTCTATTTTATAGTTTTTGTGATCTTTTGCTACTGTTATCATTTTTATTTTTGTGATCTTTTTCTGTTGTTACAGTTTTTATTTTTTGCCAATTTGGATTGTAGTTTTTTAATATACAATGTTTAGCTGGATTGTTGTTATTGTTTTTTAATCTTATGCTTCATTCCATTACGAAATTAAGAAATACATTTTTCCTTTTACATTTTTGCTTCTAAATTATTCTTTATAATACTAATTGTAATCCTTAATGGCATGGCTGGTGAAGTTTTTAAAAAAGTGTAATTGTAAATGCTGATTTCATTATTTTTTCCACTGCATTTATTGTATTTATTTCTATAATCTGAGGAGATTCAAGACTGTCCATGTAATCCCTGTTTGCAAGAGAATGTGTGTAACATTCCTTTAGTATTGTTAAAAATCATAAATAAAAATCATAAAAGTTCGATGTTTGTTAAATTTTTTTTAATATTAATAAAATACATGTTACTTTCCAGCGCAAATGAGTTGTTAATTATGCGATTCTTTTGGTGTTTAATGTTTATTTTTTAAGAACTTGTGTCATTTTAACAAATTGATTTAAATGTTCATTTTTTTTTTAGCTTTAAATGCATTAATTTTAACAAATTGATTTACAGTATTGCATATGATTGCCTAATAGTTAAAACCGAAATTTAATAACAACTGTAATAAATAAATAAATAAATAAATAAATAAATAAATAAATAAATAAATCAGCTATTGAAATTCATCGTCATCGATTATACTGGGATAACGAAAAGACGCGAAGAAAGAAACATCGAAGATGGGAGGAAAAAAAATATTCACAAGTTCACCACTTGTGAATATCTTTTCCCCCCACCTTTCATGTTTCTTTCTTCGCGTCTTTCCTTATCCCAGTATAATCGAAGGGGGAAGTGAAAGTAACAGCAATTTAAATGGGGAGGGGAGAAAAAGGAACAGCCGATTAGTTCACCAGTCCAAACGTTCTTCCGGTTTGGCGCTGTTTTTATTTCATAAATTTAGCATTGAATCAGTTAGCAATTTCGCTTCCCGTTCTCCCTATTCCCTGTCACTGGCGTCTCGGGACAGAAAGGCTCCTTTCCTCCCGACCAATCACAGAGCGGGACTAGAAGTGCCCCTCGATTAATTTTAACTATCCGCACAAATCGCGCGATGACTGATTCAGCAAACTTAATTGTCGTGATTCCTCTAACCGGCCGGGGGGAAACCAACTGCCCCCTGTAACCCAATAGGTTGGGGTATATATCAGTTATTTGCCCCCGCAGGGGGACGTCGTTTGCGATTTGACTCGCGATTTGTGCGGATAGTTAAAATTAACCGTGCCCTCTAATGACGATTACTGTAATCGATACCTATCAATCCCAATCTCAATCCAGAGATCGAATACGACATCTGCGAAGAATGTAACGAAGAAAATTCACGCGGGAGTGCAAAATGATCTTCAGAAAGAGTTGAAATGGAATAGATCACAAAAGGACTCGAGATCTCCTACGTCTCGAGCAGAAGTATGCAATTCGCCCGTTCCGAATCGAGCATAACCATTCCATCCAATATGTGTTGTCGTATATACGTGATGATTAAAACGCTAAATGAATGAAATTGATTGAATTTGGAAACTATGAAACATCGCCCTCCATTCCCGTGATTTGGAAGCGCTATGTGGATGACATCTATACCATTGTTAATACCGATGAACATGACATTCAATCACTTCTAACTGAACTAAACTCCTTATGCCCACATTCTGTTCACTATGGAAGTGGAGAAAGACCAAAAATTGACCTTCATGGATTTAATGATCTCCCCAGTGGATAGTAGTCTGTTATAAAAAATAAATTTACCCCCCCCCCCCCGCGGTGGCAGAAAATGGTGTGGGTTTTTTTTCTTTCCACGATAAAGTGGGAGCCCTGTGCGAATGTTCCATTCCACCATTTCAATTTATTTGTTTACAGCCAATAAATTATATTTCATTAAACTGTTGAAGAAATTGCAGAATCAACTTTCAGCCCAGAACTTAAAATTGCTCGCAACAATTTTGAAAAGTCACATTTTTAAGATTTAAAAGTGACTTCGTTGCCTTGATGTTAATTCAAAAAAATCAACAAAGGTGAAGAGGAAAACCCAGGGTGCAAGGCTACATGTTTTTATAAAAATTGTTTAGATTATATAAAATAGTTGACAGATTTCTTCAACGAATCGAGTGTTTTTGAATGGGCTAAAATGTAACATAAGCTGAGAAGATATGAAAATATAGTCTATGTCACTGGCATAATGTCAGAGTAAAGGATCAAATTTATGTTCACGATAATGAACTTTTTTATGAAGTCCGACGCGTGAATACTTGTTGTTCGCCAGAAAAAAATTAATACAGTTTTTACAAACTGGTTTCATGCAGTTTTACATGAATTTCATACATTTCTAAATAAATTTAATAAAATTTTAAATGAATTTACCGGTGAAATAAGGAGGAATTCAGTACAGAAATAAGGAGGAATTTTTTTTTTATTACTGTATTATTTTAGTTTAATTACGCAGTGGTTAAATGTTTACTCTTTTTACGTTTGTGTCATTTGTTTATGTTACAATTTTATTTTCTGTAATTGAATTAAAATAATAATAAATTTTCAGTAAATTTACTAAAGCAAGGTTTCAATAAAAATGTGCGTTTTTTTTTTTAATTTTTATTTTTTACTTAATTTTGATACTAAACTTCATTTACACTGAACTAAAACACATTTGTTTAAGATCGTAATAAATTCATTTAAAATTGTATTAAATCTATTTAAAAAGCATATTAAATTCGTTTGAAACTGTATAAAATTCATTTGAAAATTGTATTGAATCTATTTAGAAATGTATGATACCAGTTTATAAAAACTGTAAATTGAAGGAAACCAAAATCGACATTTATATGTAGTGGCGGAAATAATTAAAAATTTTCAAACTAATGTTTCATAACAGCACATTTCCTCGGTAAATTTAAAATTATTATTGGAATTTGCAATATTTCTGGCCCATAAAAATCCACTGCCGAATGGGTGTTTTCCGTCATCAATGATTTTTGGAGCAGTGATAGATCTAGTAATGTTAGCTAAATATTGAAAGATTATGCGCAGTCGTGTCAGTGAAAGTAAATCTGAATTATACAGGCGACGAATTTTCTGATATTTTATAAGAAACTGGTGTACTTAAGATAAAAATATTCATTAAAACAAAAAATGAAGATAAAGGCATTTTGAACTGGTATGTTTGCTAAGTTCATCATTATTATTATCATTGTTTGGGGAAGCCAAACTCGGATCAAGTCCGGAAACCAATCCCAGAGGCGGACCCAAAAGAGGGCCAAAGCCCAAGGGACTCAAATGCGAGGGAGGGAAAGTTATGCACTCGTGGGAGTATTGATGTTTGGGTGTAGGAATTTCCATACTATGTGACAGGTGTTTAGAATTGTGGCTTTCTGTAAGATTTTGTATAAGTGTGGGTTTAAATTTAGTGTTGACAGGCTTTTGTGTAGCGAGTGTGGAATAACCCCAGTGGCAGAAAGAACGATAGGAACAATGTGTACTCTGTTAACTCCCCAAAGGTTTTATTTCATGTGCAAGATCCGTATATTTAGTGATTTTGTGATTTATTATTATTATTATTATTATTATTATTATTATTATTAATAACAATATAAAGGCAGAAAATACAATCGGAATGCAGAGGCAAAACGAATATGATGATTTTGCAATAATCGTCATTAGATGACTCTGCTAGTCATGCTCTGTGATTGGTCGGGAGGGAAGGAGCAGTCTTCTGTCCCGAGACGCCAGTGCAAGTGCGCCGGCTCGGTGGCCGAGAGCGTTGAGGCGCAGGTCTTGCCGCTCTCGTAACCAGCGAGTTGCGGGTTCGAATCCCGCCAAGGGCATGGATGTGTGTTTGTCTATTTTCATCATCATCCTTTCATCCCATACGGCTAGTCTCCTGGAAGAGGGAGATGCGAGCTGGAAATCCATCCATCCATCCAGTGCAAGTGCGACGCCAATCGATCTATAAGGAGTGCAAGTGCGACGCCAATTCTGGGTGGTCTTCAGTCACGTGACTTGAATTGGTTCCAAACAAGTCTTTTCGCTTGAGGATTTAACATTGGTTCCAACTTATAGATGGAATAAAACCGCTTTGCATAAACCCAGTGTTTATAACACTTTTAAGATGTGAAATTGTTGAGTTCCTCACTGCCCAAGAAGGAGTCAAAACAGCGATTTACACAACTATCGTTTTCCAAAAGAAAGAAAGTAGCGGTAACGATGACATTATTTCGTTAAGTGATTAAACGTGATTAAAAATCGTTCTAATATTAATTTATAAATTATATTACCATATTAAATGTCTTAATAAATAATATAAATTACACATATTCACATAATAATTTAAGAGATGTCATTTTTACTGGCCGCAAATTTCAATCTTACTAGTACGTATATTGCGTGGTTCCAATGTTTGGAACCAGCGTTCCCATTTCCTAGTCTCTCGGCCTCTACATCGCGCAAATGACGTGGACACTTGCACTCCCTATAGGGAGTGCAAGTGTGACGTCAGTCCTTGGAATTCTTCAGTCACGTGACTCGATTTGGTTCCAAACAAGTCTTCTCGCTTCGGGATTTAACATGGTTACAACGTAGGGATGGAATAAAATCGCTTTGTATAAGTCCAGTGTTTATAACACATTAAAGATGTGAAATTGTTTAGTTCCTCACTGCTCAAGAAGGAGCCAAAACAGCGATTTAGACATCTATCGTTTTCTCAAAGAAAGAAAGATTCGCGAACGATGGCATTCTTTTGCTAAGTGATTAAAAGTGATTAAAAAGCGTTCTAATATTAATGTATAAATTATATAATGGGATTAAATGTCTTAATAATAGTATCAATTACACAAATTAACATAATAATTTAAGAGATGTCATTTTTACTGGCCGCCCGTTTCAACGTTACTAGTACGTATGTTGCGTGGTTCCAATGTTTGGAACCAGCGTTCCCATTTCCTAGGCTCTCGGCCCGTTCATCGCGCAAATGACGTCAGCTGTGACGTAGTCACTTGCACTCCCTATACAGGGTGAATACAAAAGTCTGAACCCCCCTTTTATTTTTTGAACCGAAGCAGAAATGTCAATTTTGATGAATCCAATGAATAGGAAGTTGTGGGTGGCCTAACCCATGGTGCACTTTTCATCATCCCAAATATGCAAATTAGGACACATTCAAAATTTATCTCAAAAACCGTAAGGGATAGAGAAAAAAACCCAATTGCAAACTTGTTCAGCATAAAAAAAAACCAAACAAAACAAAAAACAATCATCCAAATCGGACCAACCAATCACCCACAATCACGTGGTGAACTGTTGATCATGTTCACCATTTCCGGAACAGTGTAGCTTGCCATCCTGGAATTGTTCTGTCTTCTGTGTGCTGAAATATGCCTTTTATTTGCTTTTCCGCATGAAAGTGAATGTGAGTATGGTAATTTATGTTAATTTTTTGATTTGCATGCTTTACATGGTGAAAATATCAACATTCAGTTTTCCTTGTGCAGTGTGACTGTTTGTAAGCTACAAACAGTTCACCACGTGATTGTGGGTGATTGGTTGGTCCGATTTGGATGATTTTTTTTTTGTTTTGTTTGTTTTTTTATGCTGAACAAGTTTGCAATTGGGTTTTTTCTCTATCCATTACGGTTTTTTAGATAAATTTTGAATGTGTCCTAATTTGCATATTTGGGATGATGAAAAGTGCACCATGAGATAGGCCACCCACAACTTCCTATTCATTGGATTCATCAAAATTAACATATCTGCTTCGGTTCAAAAAATAAAGGGGGGGTTCAGACTTTTGTATTCACCCTGTATATACTAGCATATATTACATCGATGCAAGGAGATTACACGATATTACACATGTTTCTAGCTTCATTTATATCGCCCTCTCTTGACGAGATGAGGCAACATTATGCTCTTTTGACACATAAATATTAAAATTTCTTCAAAATATTGGTAATAATAGCCTTCCATCGCACATGCATATACTAATCTGACACTGCCAACGAGATTAATATAATTAGAGTGGAAATAAAACGTATCATCAGCGCCACCACTATGAAGTCGAAGTAACTAGCGTCAGCCATGACAGTTCAGGCATCGCCTACAATCTCTTATCATAGTAGGCTATGGTTGTGGTATAAGACGTATGCAAGCTGTAGCTAATAAGATGCATTTCCTTTTTTTGGATTTTATTCTAGCTGCTTCTTATTATTATTTAGCGATATAGTGACATTTACGAGGATGCTTTACGCTTGTTCGACGTTCAGTTGTTCGAATAAGAGAGAAAAGCAATCGGATATCACCTTTCACAAGTAATTAGGCTTAGCCTTCTGGCTGTCTATCTTTAGCCTGTATTCTGATTTCCTGATTAGATTAGCCGTTAATACTTAGGGAAAATAAAGATAAAACTTAACACATGTTAACGTGCTAGCACCATATATTTCTTATGCACACTCCGATTTATCCGTCGCTAAAAAGTCGGTTATCCGGACACGGTAAATTGACATCTTCAGCCAGGTTCTTTAGTGTAGCGGGCCGGATAACCAACGTTTAAGCGACGGATAAATCGGAATTTCCATAAGAACTTATATTGAAAGTATATGGTGCTAGTGCGTTAACATTTCTTTATGTTTTATCTTTATTTTCCCTAAGTATTAACGAATCCTCAATCAGTATGAGCCTTGGTATACTAAAATACACATATACCAATAGCATTTATTCACTTCTCACCCCGAGAGCAAAATTTCGATTGTACATTTGTTTAAAAAGTGAATACTGTATATACTTACGTTGCCACTATATCATAACAAGAAATTAATCCTCCCGAGGAAGGTATAGGAAAGTAGCGAAACCCCTAAGATCATCTATTTTTACCCTTTTTATTTCACGTTTTAACCCCCTCCCTCCTCACTTTTTAAATAGAAAATTGATTTTCTCTTTCGTTTCTGATCATTTCCGATCGAATGATATATAACATGCCATATGTTGCCATAGTTCTAAAGACCACGTAACTGCCATCCCCACAACTCCGACCCCATTGGGACAATTTGGCCCAAACTTCATAGTAATGGAGATCTTACTTAGAGGAATCTGCATACCAAATTTCACTTCTTTATATGCATAAATACACGTAGGCAAATAATTAAATATAAACTGGAGATGACCTCCAAACATGATGTAAGACACGTAGACCTTTTGCTCCTCCCCTCTAATTTCCAACCCAGAAACTCCGACCCCAGTGGGCCAATCAAAACCAAACTAAACAGTGAATTTAGTGAATGAATGGGCTACATTCCGAATTTCAACCTTCTACTTCAAAAAATGTGGAAATAATGAAGGGGACGGACAGACGGACATTGTGAAGCCAATAAGTAGCTCCATTCTTCCACTAGTTAATACATGTAATGTAAAATAAATAATTCCGAGAGCAGAATGTACATTTTCTTTAGAATCCAAAGGAATAATTATTTGATGAAAAATAGGAAAGAAAATTTTTCTTTTTCATCAATAATTTGAACTGCTGAGATATGGAGTAGGATAAAACCCTCACATATTATTCACTAGTTGTTACCCGCGGCTTCGTCCGCCCGCGCCATCTGTTGAGGGGAATTACAAAGCAAAAGCAGATAATTTTAAATGAAAACCCCAGAAAGTGGGGAAGGGGGGGGGTCGTAGGGGGCTGATTTTTGGCAATAGAGCAGGTCCTTTATTGATAAGCCTACCCTGAAAATTTTAAGTCGCTAGCTCAAACCGTCTAGGAGGAGATAGAATTACAGATAAATAAATAAATAAATACACGCAAGAGTTTTAGTATATAGTTATTCAATAATAATTATAATTATTTTCTCTTATTTCTGTATATAATAATATTGTAATAAATGGAATAAATTTCACAGAGAATTATTATTTTCCTTTTATATTCATTTCCTGCATACAACACCATGATAAATATGATTGTAATAAACCGAATGTATTGTGACTTCGCATCATATTTCAAGTTTTTACCTCAACTGTCATGGCGGACATCACTTCAATTCGCTTCAAATATGGCGTCATTATTTCCACTCTAATTATATTAATCTTGTTGGACACTGCTCTTTCCATTTCTTCCAATTTTAGCCATTTTCGCAAAGAGTTTAATCAGTAAGATAAAAATCCTCGCTCTTATAGCATTCATTACTATTACAAGTGGGCTCCGTAATGGCGGTCGAGTCTGCTCAGTATAATATAGTGTTATACTGATAACGGAAACGTCATATATTGTTACATCATCATTAGTCGACCATTGTCGATCCTATTTCTACCAATAATAAGTCCTAAATTTGGTCGACTAATGATGATGTAACAATGTATGACGTTTCCGTTATCAGGTCTTCTGTCTAGGAGGTTTGGAAAATAGCAAGGTTATGGCGAATCGCTACCGAACAATGAAAAAGACAATCGGGAGCGCGAATGCCCGAACGATCTTTTTTTTATGTTGAGGACACGGGAGGAGCTGTCTTCGTTCGGATGCTCTCGGACGGATAGGAGGCCGTGAGAAAGGAGCCCGAAAAAAGGAACGACAGCCGACTGAGATGAGCAGAAAAAATGTCCCTCTAACTGGCCGAATCAAGTGACAAGAGGTATAGGACGCGACCGTAGTTGCTGGAGAATTGGCGACATCATTCGTCGATGGAAACTACAGTAAAACATGTGCTAACGATCATCTGTATATAACATGATGGGAAATCTGTTAGCGTAACGACCACTGTCTAATGCGACCAGCGACCACCATTTTTCGATCCCCTTTGTATCTAAACCTATACTAAAATACCTGTGTACCGACTACTTAAGCAACCTCAGGTCCTAATCTAACTGCTAATTACATCACTACACTTTTCTCTGTAAAGAACCGATCAGGTGCTAACCCAAGTGCCCAATTATATCACTACACTGTTCTCTGTAATCAACCAGTCAGAATCAAGACATACAAAAATGCAACAGCGGGTTCTTTTAGCCTACCGATAGTGTTCACTAGGTCAGGTGTGTCTTCGGGTTACTAGCAAAGGTTACTCTAAAATCACTGGAGGTGTTTCCATAAAGTCCGCCCGATCGCAACCGTTCGAGTGCGGTTGAGAATATCTTGTCTAAAAATAACGACCGCTGCGCACATCGAGAATCTACTCCATTCGTAATGGTGGATGAAATCCAAGAAATTCAACTCTTTACCTGTCTGAGTAATAATGAAATTTCAGTTTCGAATAATCATCAACAAAGCTGCCTAAAAGCATACACGGAAAGTAGTTCAACCACGTTACCAGCTGGCGACCGGTTAGACTTAACGGAAACGCACTGGATGAGTTCGAAAAATGTTTTGAAGAATGAATTTTCACTAGCAAGACAAGAAAGTTCAAACAAAGTAACCTGGATTCTTTTATAAAGAAATAAACATATCTGTTTTTAATTATGTTGAGGATTTGTATTTTTTTATTCAACCTGCATATAACGACCACCTGAGCTTAACGACCACTTTTGCTTGGACCCGTGGGTGGTCGTTATAGACATGCTTTACTGCACGCGTTTTGCCGTGGCCTGGCAGAGGCACGTTCGTAAAGATGAGTATATGACTTTCTTGACATTCTATTTGGATTTAACCGATCACGTCAAACGATGCTGCGTTATGTTGGGTTTTCTTCCGGGTTTAGTTTACCCAACGACGTGAACCTGGCAGACGGATAATGCTGATTGACAGACCCAGCCAACGACCCAGGCGACCCGACACGAACCCTGGATCAGCGTGTGACAACGTCGGCGATTAACCAACGAACCGCAAAGGACCTGGGACCCTCGATAGACGACAAAAAGAAAGACGCAGGTAACGGGTGAGTTCCTTGCCCGACTAGCATTTCCCGCCCCTGTCCCCTCCACTCATGTGCGCCCCCCTTTCCCGTTATCAATTTGAAACCTTCGATCCCGAGGTAGAATGATAGGTGTCGAGCGCAGTTAGAACGACCTTCTTCATTCCCCTGGGACGTTTGCCTCATCCCGGGCCCTCCACAGGTATGATTCGTTCAATTTCAGGGACCGAACTATGTGGGATGCCGCCAAAACGACAAACATAAGATCTTTGATTTGTATGATCATTTTATCCCGCGAAAGACATTTTCGGTAGAGAAACTGATCACGAGCGTTCGCCAATAGAGCGAGGCACGTCAATGCGCGTGCCCAGATTAGTGCAATTGACCCCGCCCGGTTTGATGCCCTCAGACGCTAAGAGAGACATTGCAGGGAGTCATAAATCTAAATGCGATGATACACTGGAACTAATACTTACTTTATTTGCGAAAACCGGTCCAGACTGAGATATTTTTGCCTAACGCAAATGAGCACCAACCGATTTTCTTACCTTTCTCGTTGATTTTAGTATCCCTGGGAGAGTAGATATTCGCTCTTATATTTTTTACGAAAAAAGGCACAGCTAGGACCAAGAACTTACCTGCGCATGAGTGTTGCGTATGGAACGATTAGATGCAGAGGTTCCTATTAGAAATAACCATGTGGCACGTGGAGTGCCTTTATGTCACAATGTATAAGAGAATATTATTTTTTATAACTCGAGCACCTAGATTTGTGGAACTGTTATTAATTCATCTTTCTTATTGCAATATTTATTATGATCAACAAAGCCATAAATTTTTTATGCCATTTCCAACGATTGATAATTTTTTAAGAATCCCTTCGATCCAAAGGGAGAGTAGTGGGCGTGGATAGGGATGACTCCAGGGTCAAGGAGGAAGACCTACAGGGGTTGTTTTATTGCGAGGTGCAATTGTCTTCCCACCAACCTCTGACAGGCCTTCCTTTTGTAACTGCGGTGGCCGTTACAGTATTTAAATACAAGGCAATGGAGGAAAGTACACTGATTGGAAGAAAGTAATTGGACACTTTCGATTTTAGATGTTTTGTCGAATATCTAGAAAAATACATGACTAATTATCCTGAAACTTCAGTGGTGTGAAGAGCATGTTACACCTCATATATTTCAGCAAAGGTTTTGTCCAGAAGCCAAATAGGGGGCCAGCAAGAAAGTGAACCAAAAACATAATGTTTGGGGGTCACCCTGTAAAAAATAATGCATGAAATGTGTTGTAGCTGTAGCATATGATTATGAGGCTTCTTTTACTTATCTCTCTCCATTTGTATGAGAATAGCACATATATTCATGGAGATATAAAGGTTTCTTTAAAAAAATCGAAATGCTTTCGTAAGATTTTTGTTTATAACATGCAGGGATTTCAACCCAATGCAATGCCATTTGCAGGAAACTTGACAAACTACAGTACAAACAAAACCCTGCAATCAGAATAGAAAAACATTAAATACGTGATGAAATATGAGCATGTTTACTAATTAATGTTTAACTGCGCATGCGCAAGATTTACCAAAATGTCTTTTGCATTATTTATTAGCCAAATGTATAGAGCTACTCTTCTAAAAAGCCCAAGCAAATATCGTGAAAATTCAAAAAGATATCGTTGATAGAATGAGTTGAATTTCAGTTGCTCTCAAAAATAAACAAAACGATAAGGGGTTTTCTCCAAATTTTTATTTTTGTATCGGACACCAGTATCAAGTTCTTCTCCTTACGCCTTCATATCAGCATAAGAAGAAGTTGGTTACTGGTGTCGGTCCAAAAATTTTGGAGAACACCTCTTATAGTTTTATTTATTTTTGAGAGCAACTGAAATTTAATTCATTCTATCGGCGAAATCTTTCTGAATTTTCACGATATTTGCTTGGAGTTTTTATGAGAGTAGCGCTAAACATTTGACTAATAAATTATGCAAAAGTAATTTTGGTAACGCTTGCGCATGCGCAGTTAAACATTGTTTAGTATAAATGCTCCTAGTTCACCAAATATTTAATATTTTCATACTCTGATCGCAGGGTGTTGTCTCTATTATAATTTGTCAAGTTTCCTGAAAATGGCGCGGCATGTGATAAGCAAAAAACTTACGAAAACAATTCGATTTTTTTAAAGAAATCTTTATATCTCCATGAATACATGTGCTATTCTCAACTAAATGAAATCGGATAAGTAAAAAAAGCTTTAATCCTATGCTAAAGCTACAACGCATTTCAAGCATTATTTTTTTCAGGGTGATCCCAAACATTATTTTTTGGTCCACTTTGTTGCTGGTCTCCTATTTGCCTTCGGAACAAAACCTTCACTGAAATATATGTGGTATAACATGCTCTTTACATCCCTGAAGTTTCAGGATGATTCGTCAAGTATTTTTCTAGATATTCGACAAAACATCTAAAATCGAAAGTGTCCAATTACTTTCTTCCTATCAGTGTATTGAGTACCGCTTGTTAGACAAGACGTTGCAGCAGCGCGTATTGGGAACTCATTCTTTCAATCGTGCAATGCCTTACACAAATGCAGAATACAGTGAAGTGCACCTAATTTTCGGGCAATGCTCGTGCAGCAGCTCGACAATATCGACGGCATTTTCCACATCGCCGCCATCCAGAGTATAGTGTTTTTCTACGACTTGATCGTAATCTGAGGGAATTTGGAACTGTTCATACTCTTTCAAGTGATCGTGGACTTCCAGGCCTGCAGTCCGCTGTACTGGATCAAGTTCTTGACAATGTGACAGAGCACCCTTCGACGACTGCTCGTATAGTAGCTTGTAGATTAGGCGTTTCTCAGGCAACGATATGGAGGATTCTGCATATTAATCTGCAATACCCGTTCCACATTCAGAGAGTGCAATCTCTGCTACCTGGGGATCACCCAGCACGAAGAGCATTTTTTGAAGGAATACGGCGCGTTTATTTTCTGCGAAGGTGATGATGGAAACTTTCGATGACATAAGGAAAGATTGATTTTTTTTCAGAACAATGACGAAATATGGCAAAATTTCGCGAGATTTTAACAAACTTCACGAGGGGTATAAGGATTGGGATTTCGACATTTTGCATCAGGAACTTTATGTTCATTTTGACCCACAAAACAGCGCTAGGTGCTTTTGATCCACCATTTTAGAATCACCCTGTATATCGTTGGGTATTTGTAATCAGCTAATAGGATGAAATCTCGAGAAAAGAGAAAGGGAATTTAAATTAAAACCAGTTGAGAATGATTAAGCTATCATTACCATAAAAGACGAACTTAAAATGTTTTCGCCTAATTTAAATGTAAAGCATGATGGATGGGTAAATGTATTCGATAGCATGACTCGGTGAATAACATTATATGACCATGTTTGAGAGATGTGCTAAAGGATGTGCCTGAATAAGGACATGCTTGTGAATAGTGTATCAGATGCCGAGAGTAGGGGAGAACGGAATAATACCCTACAAGAACAAATCACAATATAATCACATGCCCTATGAACACAATATTTTTATACAAAAAGTGAGCATAAATTATTGGTACCATAAAAAGTAAGTTATTATAAATGCTATGTCGACGCGGTTTGCAACAATGAAAAGAGAAACTGTCAAAGTTTTTAGCTACTTTCATTATGTGACTGTGTGACGTCTTACTATATTCGTCGAGTGGCTGTGATCGTACAATAGACAAAACAATTAAAGAAATAGCCAGCGTTGTTGTTTTAAATCCCATAATAATCAATAAGTTAAGTAAAATCAAAGTATCAAGTGAAATCAATATAGTCTCAAAGAAGAATGACAACTGTGTAAATCACATTGTTTATTTATATAAAGATAAGTATTTAATCTTTATTGACCCCATGCCATAAATTACAATATGAGCAAACATTTATAAATAAACATAGACATTTCAAACTGTAAGAAAAAATGTAAAAACATTTAGCTTGAGATAAAATATAATCTTTCACGGAATGAATATTATTATGAAAGAAGAAATCATTCTCATTTATAACTCAGATGTTCAAACTGAACATGTACAAATTGTGAATCGAGCGTTAGAAACGTAACTGTGATAACTTAAGTAGAATGATTCATCTTTTTCTTTAATTTTTAAATTAATTGTATTGGCCCTTAAATAAGCCTGAAGTACAAAATGCTTTAAGTAAATAAAGTTTCTCTGCTCAGAAAAGGCAATAGAAACATACAATTTCCAAACTGTAAATTAGAAAGGGCTGAGTCACTTAAAGAGTGATGTACAGTACACTATGACAATTTCCAAACGCAATTTCCAAACAGGCTAATGGAAAAGAACTTAATTACTTAAAAGCGATATAAAACTTGTTTTGAATCTTGGTTTGACAAAGAACAAGTTAATTAGTAAGTAATATAAATCACTAAACAAAATGATTTGTGTAAAGATACAACTCAGGGATTTCACTGAGATTCCCATGAGTGCTAATAAATTCTAAAGAGAATCAAAGAAAAAGAAAATATTAAAAAAAATTGGTTAATTTTTACGACTATTTTTCCAGCGTTACATCTCTATTGGTAACAGATAAAAATAGGAGCCATGCCTAATAAAATGACAAGACATAATTATTCCCCCTTAAAGATATTGAAGAAAAAAATTTGAACTACATAAAGTCTAAAGTGAAGAGTGAAATACAAGTTTGACAAAAATTAATAGAATTTTGGCATGCTATTAAATCCAATTAGATCTTGCCTTAGCGACATTCTGCTACACACGCTAAATGTTCAGAACAGATCATATTGAATGTTTGCAAAGAGACAACAGTTTTGTGGGCTCAGTGTGGCTTGGAGAAGAGACATCCCCTTGCTAGAAGCAAAATGCAGACTAAGTTCTTCCGCGCACTTTAAAAGAAAGAACAATTTCTATCTCACACCGCTGCAGGTGTTACTCCATGACAAAGTGGACGCTGAGTCAAAGTCTTGAGTTACAATTGTCCATCTGGATCAGGCACCAAGAAAAACTAAGTTGAATTCATGCAGGAAATGCTGGAATTGTCTCCGTGTGGCTGGCAGGTTGTTGTAGTTAAGGCTGATGGTATTACCTCAGCAAATGCCTATACAAGAGTCTTAAAATTCACGCACCTGACGCTCATGGCATTTTTATATAAACGCCTCAGAATGAGGCCCATTCACAAAACCACCGAACCATTACAACTCGGTCGGGAAAGTGAAGAGGAAAGAACGGTCTCCTCCGATGACCGAGCATAAACGCTTGGAAGATGAAAAAATACGTTTGAACAGTAACGGACCCATCCTAACCATGCTAGGAGGAGAAAGGACCTGGGATGATATGCAACCTTTTTCCAGATCTTGGAAGGTAATGGATTGTGACGCATAGATCTTTCTGCGCGGGCACGCCACACTTTCGTATTGATAAACATACTTTGGACGGCTAAGTCCTTTTTGTATGGTTCGCCGGTGGAATCGTCAAGCAGAAAACTTACAGCTTGATAAGAAAAACCGACCAACATGTAATGATACTTAAAAGGATCCCAGATGGACTGAGCAAATGGGCACTCATAAAAGACACGCGGGATGGTCTCTACTACGGCACAAACCAGACACCCAATAGACCTAACCACTTTCCACTGATGCAGGCGCTGGAGAGTGCAGAATCCGTGGTGCAGCAACCGCCATTGAAAATTAAACACAGTTCGTTTGAAGGCAACTGTTTTGGTTGCCTTCAGAATGGCTACCCACGGTGGCCACACTCAGACTGGTCTGCTGGAAGAACCATGAAAGTTGCAGATAACCCCTATCTTGAAAATCCATCTGGTGTAGCGCTGGAATGAAAGTCACTAGTTCCAGTTGAAAAGTCCTGTAGAAGTGTGGTTGGTGAAAGGTCATAATCACTGGCAACGAAGAAGGTAACGGTAGCCTATTCACCTTAAAAAAGAAGCGTATAGGCAAAAAAAAACACACAAAGTTCGCCCAAATAGGTGCAGGGAAAAGAAAGTCACGAATCATCGCAGCTAGTCTGGCTGCGATGAGATAAGATTGCAGCCCCAGAAAACCCAGCTCTCCTCTCTCATGTGGAATAAAAAGATACGCCGACTGGAGTGGATGATGCTTAATGTTACCCCTCCCACACATACGCAATCCGCAATTGCACTGCGCATTCTTTGAAGATCTTGGCAAGTTGGTAAGGTGGATAGGCATTTAGCAGTTAGGAGTGGTAAAACGGAACCTGGAAGAAGAATGATCTTCCCTCCGGTGAATCTGACATGATGGAGATGCACCAAGAATGGTCCAAGAAGTTTCCATGTCGAGATGTGAACAAATACGGACAGCCATCCAAGCCCGGGATAGACCGGTGACGGCCGTCTGCCAATAGAAACTTCTTGACTTCACCTTCGGTAAAGAGACGACTAATAAAACCTTCAGTTTCCTCAGAAAAAGGTCGCAGTGTCTCTATCCAATGCTTCGTGGCATCCGACGGGACGAATGGGTGGCTGAAGAAGATGAAAAGTGGGTGTGGATATCTGATATATGGTAAAATCAAGGATAGTCCAAATTGGTTTCATGTTACGTGGTTCAGTGGAACCATGATGGCCTATTGGAACTTTCAATGCTAGGCTATGGCATGTAATATATCAAATAGCTTGGAATGAGTTGTCCCGGAATCAGAATCCACTGCCCCAAGTGGTGACATCGCTTGACGTTAGCTCGGCGCCTCTCTTCTGCAAATACTGCCGATGACATATGCCTGACGTCAGCAGCCTAGGTAAGTTTGGCTTTATGTGCTGCGTAGCCGCTTTGCGGATCATTAGAGCATTGATCTCGATGTGGAACATCGGAAGAGCCGTAATATCTCTTGGAGCCTGAGAAGATGGTGACGACGGCGTCTGGCAGCATCCATCCCAATCTTCCTGAAGAATCGTTTAATCTTGGTTTTAAGTTCTAACCACGAAACAAGCGTAGGAGGCAGATTACGGAGATGTTTTTCCACAAACTGAACGAATATACCCTTGTATTCCTCGTCGTCGAGCAGAGAAACATTCATAAACCAGTTCTTTTGGGCAGCTGATATTGGAAATGTAGGGTCCAATGACCACATGATAACACTGGTCAGAAAACGTGCATGGAATGACCTTCATTGATCCAGATAAGCTAGCAAATGCATTATCAATCAGAAACAGATCGAGGTGTGATGACACAGTGGATCCCTGACGGTGAGTGAACCCAGGATGGTTATTTCGTGGAGGGAGTGTCCAAAGATTGAATAATGCATTTTGCTGGCACAAACGATGCACATGTCCAGACGAAAAGATGTTATCATCGTCTGGATGGCAGTTAAATTCACCAGCAATCACTACAGTTAAAGACGAGCACAAGAAATTGTCCACGTGGGTATTGACTTCGCAGGCCAGGAAGATCGTAGCACTGTCGGGAAGGAGCGAGCTTCACCTCTTGGAACAAGAGAATGTCCGGCCCAATGAACGTCGACAATACCGATTGTTTAAAAGAGGAACCAAGTGAACACACATTCAGTGAGACAACCTTCATTCTAAGGATTTAAGGTGGCAGAGGCTGACTTGAGTCCGATGGAGACTGGAGCCTCGAAAATGTAGAAAGAGGGTCAGATGTCTTCCGTCTAGGTAAATGATTCCGACACGAAGAGGAAGAGCTACGCTTCCGTCTAGAGCAGAGTTAAATTGTGCGATTAAACATTAGATATATCATTGTAGAGTTTAAGGTAATAAACATTTCAAACGCAAGTGTATTCGTAAACATTACAGATGTTTAAAGAAGTTAATTTTTTTAGAAGGAAAGACATACAATACAACTTGAGAGCACTCTAGCCAAACAGACATAGAAAAAAACTTGAGACTCACTCGCCAGTAATTCCTCAAACAGTGATGAAGAAGCAGCCTGTGCTGGAGTGTTTCTACTACAATGCAGATGCGTCATAGGGAATTGTCGTATATGTCAAAATGAAGCTAAATGAGTCATTTTTTCCTATAATTTACTTTATGGAATTAAAGATAAAATATGAGAGAAAAAAAATGCATTTTAATTTTATAAAATCATATTTAACCTGAAAACGATCCTCTAAAATTATTAAAAAAAAAATAGAGTTTAATTCCCTCATATCCATTGCATAACACTATGAAATTACAGAATGAAATTCCAAATAGTTCAATTAGTATTAAATTATTTATGAGATGAAGTGCGCTGCTTTGATGCGTGATCAGGAGCCAGAATACAGCAACGGCTCAGGCGACGTCCTTGAAGCGACGATCACGTCATGAGCAGTTAACACTATTAAATTACTAGCATTTTCTATACTTCTAAATGAAATTCCACTTTGAAATTTGGCTGGCCATTAGAACGAACATCATAAAATATGCTAGTATTTTTTTACAGATTTTTAGTATGTCGTTTTAACTTAATATTTTCAAATTAATGTTAAGATCAGGATAAATAAATTTTCTATAATTTCAATTAGATCTGAAAATTTATAGTTTAAGAGCCCACAGTTTAAGCTTTAAAATAAACTATGAATGAGATCTGTTTGTAAAGCACCTTAACCGGCTAATTTTCGTAAATTAGATTGCGAATATTTCTGTAAGAATTTATGTTAGATGAAAATTAACACCGTGGGGTTACTTACTTTGATGTAAGGAATGTATAAAAAAAGTTTGAACCTTTTATAAAAATATAGCGTTTTTAAGTGTATGAGAATAAAACGTGAAACCATAAAATCAGAATATATATAAATTCAAAATATTATAAAAATTATAAAATACTCTAGGGTCCATCAGTATTTGACACCTATGAGTAGTATTTGACACTCTTGGCAATGTCACAAATTAGGTCCTTCGGGATGTTCGCAAGAGCACTATTTTCCCTGGGGGCTTCTTCTTCTTAAGCTTCGTATTTATGTACATAATCACCTTTTGGGGTACATAGTGATGGAAGTTAATCATTCTTCTTGTTCCGCAAAGCACGTACCATCATCCAGATCGAGTTCTCGCGAGCCGTCAAGATTTTAACTTTCTCTCTCTCTCGGTCAATGCGAAAAGTTTGTACCTCCTCATGGATTCTTCGCGCTGCTCTGATATACTTATTCTTGAGCGATAGCGTTGCTAGAATCTTCGGGTCTTATTTCTATGATCAAATAGATTACGAATACCTGGAGTGTGCTCGAGGTGCTTGGGAAGCTTGTCATTCGAGGGAATGACGCTAATATTGACAGCATCCCTGATACACTTTTGTGTCCCGAAAAATTTTAAATTTTTGAAATTTTGATATTTGTTTCTGGAAGATCATCAAAAAATACAGCGTGGTTATAATTAAAGTGACACCATTTAGACCCTTCTAGCGGCCGTTCTGGTAATCAGATTTTGACGAAACTTGAGATATATGTTATACAGACCATGGGAAAGAGAATTTTGCAATAAAAAAAATAGTTCACATTTTGATCGCTACGTCAAAATATGGCGCATGAATAATAACAAAAACAAATTAGAAGCAGAAAAATTTATAAAATCAGAGCATTTGTTCAATGTGCATTCCATTTGTGTCAATGACATGTTCAAAGCGCATTATTGCATGTTCCACAGTAGAGCGAAGGGTTTCCTGAGGAATCACAGTCATATGGCGTGTTATGCTTGCTTTCAATTCAGGGACAGTCCGTATTCTTCCTCCATAGACATTATCTTTCAAATATCCCCACAACCAGAAGTCACAAGGATTTAAGTCCGGTGAGCGAGGAGGCCATGCAGTTGGAAAAGTTCTCGAAATCACCCGATCACCTCCAAAATGAGCATGAAGCAGTTCCTTCACTTGTCGTGCAATGTGGAGTGTTGGACTATCTTGCATAAAGACAGTAGTGTCTAAACATTGTCTTTCTTGTAAAGCAGGAATGACTTTCTGCTGCAGAAGTTCGCAGTAACGAGCACCAGTGATTGGACATCTTTTAGTGCCTTGAGGAGTGTTCTCTTCAAAGAAAAAGGGGCCAAGAGTGAAATGTGAAGTGAATCCGCACCATATAGTCACGTAATCAGAGTACAAAAGCTTTCCATGCACAACCATCGGCTTTTCAGTACCCCAGATTCGACAGTTTTGAGCATTCACTGCTCCGTCTAGTGTGAAATGCGCTTCACCTGACCGCAAAATGTTCCATGACCATGCATTATCGATGGCTATTCTAGCCAAAAGCTGGCAAGCAAAATCAGTGCGTTTTTCCGGATCTTCATGACGCAATTTTTGAACCGCCTGGATCTTGTATGGATACCACTTTAAAATGGAACGCAAAACTTTTTGTACCGTAGACCACGGAATAGACAAATCACGTGATACGGCTCGAGCACTTGCTGAAGAATATTGGGAACTTGCACAGTCTCATTTGCATTTCGTTTCCGTCCTCTCCCTGGCATCACACCCAACTCACCAGTTTGTTCAAATTTCTTAATCATCTTTTTTAAACCATTAATGGACATAGGCCCATTTCGCAAGTTTTTCAAACGTCGATATTCTCTTAGTGCAGCAGAAGCATTATTGCAGTTCTGGTAAAACAACTTCACCAATAAAGCTCGATCCTTTTTAGCTAAAGCCATCGTGAAGAATGACTTTACACTGTCATTTTAAAGCTTTTCTAATTTTACATCTCATTTGCATAACGTCTCTGAGTAAAAAATTCTCAGATAGTTTCTTACATGACAGCGCCATATTTTGACGTAGCGGTCAAAATGTGAACTAATTTTTTTTTATTGCAAAATTCTCTTCCCCATGGTCTGTATAACATATCTCAAGTTTTGTCAAAATCTGATTACCAGAACGGCCGCTAGAAGGGTCTAAATGGTGTCACTTTAATTATAACCACCTGTAGAATAGTAATATCTCAAAACTAACATTCTGTCTATTTGTTTTCATTCTGCTTCAGTCATGATGAAATTTGATACCCTAGGCTCACAAAACAAGTACCTACTGCCCCCATCAATATACATTGAAACTATTTTACGTTTCAGGTATACAGCTCCAATCCGGGAAATTTTGGTTCGCACCTTGTATTTATCTAGGAGTCTGTGCATATGTCGCTAAAGGTTTTAGATTTTTGAAATTCTGACTTCGCGTATTCTTCAAGATCATCAAAAAGTAGATTAAAAATGTCTAAAAGCACCGATCTCATCGATATAAGTTCATGCTTTAGAATTTCAATTCGATTTTTTGGAAATTTAATCGGATACGCCCAGACAAATTTCTTTAATCGGTTTCGCTGAGAATGGAAGAGGAGGAGGCATTGTGTGAATAATCCAAAGAATGAGACGTCGAGTAGTTTGGCAGGATACAATTATTTAAACATTGTTAAATTAAAAAAATACATGCATAAATAAATGTAAAAAAAAAAGTTTATAACCCATTGTCCCCCTTCTGAATCTTCATTGTTGCAGAAAATCAAAACCAATTGCTCCTACGCCCTTTTCTTCGTTATTTTATTGGAATATTCTTTTGAATTCATATCCCAAATTACCGGTTTTTCTCTATTTCGTCGATAAGTAACTCGATATTGAAGTCGTCGTCGTCCATTCTTCCGTACTTCTACAGTCCCTCCACAAATAAATGGCGTGGATCAACTGACGGTTCAATAATGAAACTAAAAAAAAAGTACTCCACATCTGCGCACAACTGACTTAGGACCTTATGAACTTTGGTCTTTCCTTGGAGTTGAAGGTTTATTTTTGCGTTCGGTGGGATAAAGATGGCTGAAGCTTTTCATATTCCGTTTCAGAAATAAAAAAAGTAATAAAATCACTTATTTTACGTTTTTGGAAGAAAAAAGACAAACATATGAAAGCAAAAAAATCTGAGTCATGTGAAGTGGGAGTATGACATGAAAGGGATTACTTTTTAAAGAGGTCACATTAATCATCACTGAGTTTCTCTACCGCTACAGGAAAACGGAGTATAGAACAGTACTTAAATACGCGCGAGACAAGATACAGTGAAACCTCTTTAAGCCGACCAGCAATGGTTCCACGTAATAGTGGTCGTTTGGAGAGGTGGTCTTCTTAAAGAATTGGGGAGGGGGGGGTAAGCGTAATTTATAAAGTTTCATTGTCTCAATTGTTTAACATTATAAGGATATAATCTGATGATATACAAAGCTTACTCTTTTGGTTTCATTTATTATTTTAGTGATTTGCATAATGGACTAAAGTTTTATTAATGAATTTGAATGAAATTTTCATAACTTTATGCAGTAATGTGACTATTCAAAATAAACAATACGTGAAAACAAAATATTAATACCTAATACATGTATAATTACATAGCAATAAAAGTGATCCCAATTATTGGATCAAAAATTTCCCATATTCTTTGTTGAAAAACTGCAACATTGAAGTTTATTTTTTTCTGCTCAACATTTTACGTACTGTAACTTGTTGATATTCTTTTTTCACCTCTTCAAACAAATGCAGCAAGTTTTGACTTGGTCTTGTAACGATAAAAAACAAAGTTTTCTTTTTGATATGGTGACAATAGCAGGCAAGAAATTGAAATGTGATGTGAAGAGTGAAAGTGATGTAAAGTGAGCCCAACACGTGCATTCTCAACTGCAATCACATGTTGAGCTCTTCCTAACTGTAAGATAAAGCAGTAGTGTGAGTGAATGCCACTGATACACAAAGCAAAGAAACAGATTGAACAATGCTCAGTTTCCTACTCCTCCTTAAAAAAAAATGAGCATTCTCTTTAAATTAGAGGAAGTGGCATTATTAACGCTTCGATCCCAACACCAACGACCACCCATTTCAGGCACCAATCATTGATGTTCCCTCTTTAAACCGACCAGTAAACATGGCAAAATCAAGTCATGGCAATCTGGACTCGATTTTGCCATGTCTACTGGTCGGTTTAAAGAGGGTATATTGATGGTTGGTGCCTGAAATGGGTGGTCGTTGGTCGAGTAAAGAGGTGGTCGGCTTAAAGAGGGAAAAAATGCATTATACCTATGAGACATTAATTCCGTGCCAAGGAAAAGTGGTCGAGTTAAGAGGGGGTCGTGTTAAAGAGGTGGTCGAGAATAGAGGTTTCACTGTACTAGCGACTGAGCAGCGATTGACGTACGTATGTAAACGCACAATCATAAATGCTCTCTGGGCGCGGGTATAGGCCTACAACGTGCATTTTTTTTTTATATACACACGCGCGCATAGAGCAAACGCGCCACAATTTTCGCTTAGAATAGCGTTACGCACTTTCGCCACTCATACGGATTTTTATACTGAAATACAAATCACGTGACAAAGAGCATTAGTCGATATTGATCTTCATGTCTAATGTCTTGAAAAGCTGGAGGAGGTAGAGATGAGCGAACTGTTTGCTGCTCTGGAGCATTCCTGTGTTAAATATTTGCTCAAATGAAATCGGATATTTGCAGGGAGCAGGCTCGCCACCTTCACTATTTATATCCTTAAATAAATATTTATAGAACTTCTTGGCAACTTCTCAGAGCAAACACATTTGAAAATCATCGAGCCGATCTTATTTAATTTTCTTTACTCTCAACTTAAGGAAGGTGGCCAAATTGTCTACATAATAAGATACCATGATGAAAGGGGAAGTAGAAGATATTGCAGTGTAAAAATGGAATTTTCATATGTTTACCCTTTTACATCTTATTCATGGATGCACTTCCAATATACATAGCAATCTAATCTCTTACTTTCAATATATTAAAAAAAGAAAAAGAAAAATTAATTTTGCTTTATCGTACTACCAGTCATTCGTGTATCCTCTTGCTATAAGATGCCTCCCTCCACTGTTCACTGTTTCCAACAGCGTAACTTAATTAAAATCGATCCTAAAAGTAGGGTGTGACGTATGAAAATTCTGTATATTGCAGAATAACGCAGTGGAAATAGAGTAAATACGTGACAGCGGACGGATGGATAAGTTAAATAAATTGGCAACACAAAAATGAGAAAAATCAACAAACACATAAATAAATAAATAAATGTCAATACTTATCTTAAATAAAACCTTTAGCTGACTTAAGCTAAATGCCACTTAACAAACAAAGCAAAGTATGCCTCAATCACATTAATAAAAGCACATGCATTTCAATAACCAAAGTAAGATTTCCATTTCGCTACTGAGTGGAACCGTAATAAACTTCCAAATTAATTACATTCAAAATACATGTAAGCAGCTTGCTCAATAATCAGATACAAAAAGATAATTGTGCCTAAGCAAATATCAAATAGCAACACTTAACTGACTAGATATCAAAATAGAATTAACCACAAATTCCACTATCAGAGTCATATAATATATAACCAAGCATAAGTAAATACCATCATAGAATTTTATGCTTAAATCAATATGAACTAAAGTATTATTAAACCACAACTACATTTAATTCATAAGATATGCTCTTAGCAAATCAAAAAAAATATCTTGTCGCACCATAACAAGCAAATGAATACAATCTGTTAATATAACGCTGGCTATTCTGCACAACGACTTACAAGTTGACATATAACTCACTCAACTATTCACAGTAATAATTAATTGTCTCTGGTTCAAAGTTCAATGTCCTATGACCCTCAATAAGGAAGCGGTCATAAAATAATTTAATAAAGGTACTAATTGAAACATTAACAGATTTCAAATCGTCGACATCACAAATTGAGAGCGGGAACAAATCAGGTAAGTAAAGTCAATGTCCGGGTAAAGTCTTATTAACGTAAAACACAGATCTCACTAGAGCTCACAATAAAAAGGATAGTTGTTCTCCCTAGACGCTCTCCACTGAAATAGTAAAATACAAAACTCCTCACTCCCCGTTTTTTC
This sequence comes from Rhysida immarginata, assembly GCA_023313115.1. Taxonomy (NCBI): domain Eukaryota; kingdom Metazoa; phylum Arthropoda; class Chilopoda; order Scolopendromorpha; family Scolopendridae; genus Rhysida; species Rhysida immarginata. The sequence continues at coordinate 967,265 of JAHWFO010085106.1, forward strand.
GTTCCGATTTTTGAATTTCCAAGGCCGTCGATGATCTCTTTTCCTATTGGAGCAGGCGTGTTGATGCGGATGACGCCTTGTCTGGAGCTCCTCCTCCTCCTCGTGTTGTAGAAAACACGAGGCGGAAATCCAGTACGAGTGTCATCGGAAATCGAGTTGAAGTTTGATTTCCGTGACATAGAGCCTGAAAATATTTTCGTAGACTTTATAGTCGCTATCATTGTCCTCTAGACGAACTACTGACACTCAATGAAGACATCTCATTTATCTATAAAGAAAACGCAGCACCAAAAAAGGCAGTGGTCGCACCAGAGACAAATGAAAGTAAGAGACTGGAAGTGACCTCCCCTCTAGTGGTGCCTTCGCGCCGCCATATCGGGATTGGCAAGAAACAGCTGATCGCCGTAGGCAATCATGTGAATCAATCGCAAACATTTATTTTTTCTAATATCTACCTAAGATATCTCGATGAATTTATTATGGAACCACCAGAAAAACTTGCTCTATTAAACAAAAAAATAATCATTCAAATCGGCCCATCTGATAAAAAGTTATTTGATGATAAATAAAGTTATTTTTAAACATAAATTAAAAAAAAATAGTTTAAATACAAAAGGAGGAAGATATTATATTAAACAATTAACTAGGAAAATTCTTCTCTATAAATTATAATTTTAAAGTAAATAAAATAAAATATACAGATTACATCAAATTACCTTTGATATGGAGTATAATAATAACTCACCGGACCATATTAAGGTTACTTTCTCTTGTCTCTCTTCTTATTTCGATCTGTATCTGTTTTTTTTTTGTTTTTTGTTGTTGTTTTTTGTTTTTTTATATAATTTATATTAAAAAGCAATTAATTTACGAAAATTCACCTTTATAAATTCCTTTATTTAAGGTAAATAAAATAAAATATACATATCAACAATAATTTGGATTATAATTAATGAACTGTATGTTTTATTTTATTTACTTTAAAATTATAATTTATAAATGAGAATTTTCGTAAATTAATTGCTTTTTAATAAAAATATATATAAAAAAAGTAAAAAACAGATACAGATCGAAATGAGAACAGACAAGTGAAAGTAACCTCCCCCCCCCCTTTTTAAAATAACCCTCATTGTTGTTCTGGCGCGAATCTATTGTTTCATAATTTATGAAAGAAAAAACATGCCTGTCAGTTGTTGTGCATATAATTGCACAAATCGTTTTTTAAAAGGATCCAATATTTCATTTCACAAGTAATCATGTGTATTAATAATATGTTAATAGTTTATTACAATATGTGGATTAATAAACTGATTATTATTCAACTGAGAATTATTTCTTCCTTTTTTTGTTTAAAAAAAATTGAGTACCTTTTAAAAGTATTTTAGGTTACCAGATTTTCTTTTAACTTAAAATTTTAAAATCAGTTAGCTAAAATTTGATAAATTATGTTAGGTTTGTTTATCAATAGTAAGAAACACTTTTAAATATCTTCCCAGTGTAAATGTTCTGACTTTATCAACATTCCATTATTGTCAGATAAACAAAAATTAAAATGACATTTTTTTATTTTCTTAAAATAATTTTGTGACACAGCTTGTTAAACTTTTTAAAGTATAAACATCTAATTAATTGATATTTCAATAAAGATAAGTATTGTGATAAACATTTTTATTGTGATGAATGCATTAAAAAAACAACTGTCACTCAATAAATGAGCACCAAGCTCGTATAACCAGGTGTAATATTTGCACAATAGATTTCCAAAGGATGACATTCTTCGTAAAAAGTGGATACATCTTATTAGGTGTAAGAATTGGAAGCCAAACTCTTATTCTTCAGTTTTCTTCATCTATGCTTTCACTTGTCTCTGGCTAAGCCTCCATTATTACAATAACGATAGGAGTTGCGAGTTGTACGCGCTCTTTTAAAAATTCTTAAGGCATTGAATCAGCTATTGAAAGTCATTAAAAGTATACGTTATCGTTAGTTAATGCAATAAAGTTTTTTTTAAAAAAATCAGAAAACAGGTTACGCTTACTAATACCTCTTGAAGTCATCTACAAAAACAGCTGAAATAACATTGAGAACATACGCCACCTTACGTTTCTGCCATTCCCATAATGGAGATCGCTGCACTTCCGGTGGCACCAGTAGCGCTCAGCAAAATGAATAGGGCACTGCCAGTCTCTTACTTTCATTTGTCTCTGGGTCGCACATTAAAGACATTCTAAGGAATCTATGATATACTGTATTGTCAATACACAATTTTAATTGGCCCGTAAATTTAAAATTTATATTGGCAAATAATTATTTACTTTTGTAATTTTATCATCATAATCACGTGTAATTTTTTACCATTAAATTATAATTAATGAAAATAGGAAAGATAATTCCACAGCCTGGACCCGAACCTCTTTAAACATGGTTACAGCGAGGCCAACGAGAAAGGTCATTATTACTCGCACTAACGAAATATGACGTTAAACACATTTTCCCATGCTGCATTTGTAATTCCGTGATAGCAGTGGCCTCTGGCATTTTCTTATCCCTGTAGGCTATGCCTCTGGTATACTAGGAAAAAGCAAACTGTATCGTTTCCTTTGAGAAATGAGAAAAAATACGTCATTACGTTAACATCAAGGCCGACGAGAGACAGGCCAGGACACTCAAAAGTCACATGATCAATGGGGTCCGGGCAACAATCCACCCTTCATTGTTTCCAACAAACCAAAAAATATTGATTGTTAAAATCCAAGATGGAGACAATGAAGGATGAATTGTTGGCCGGACCCCGATGATCATATGACTTCTAAGTGCCCTGGCCTGTCTCTCCTTGGCCTCGGTTAACATCCGTAGCCAACGAGAAAACAGGCCCCGGCGCGGAAAAGTCACCTGATCATAGTAGTCCGGCCAACAATCCAACCTGCATTGTTTCAAACAAAAGAAAAAATATCGATTATTAAAATCCAAGATGGAAACAATGAAGATTACATTGGACTAGTATGGTCAGGTGACTTTTCGCCCCGGGGCCTATCTTTCTCGTTGACTACGGTTAACATTGAGGCCAACGAGAGACAGGCCAGGCGTAACCACCTGAGTGAGAAGCCCTCCGCAATGAAACGTAATTCATTGTTACATTATTAGGGCATTGTTATTCGTATTTGTACCAATAATAAGCCCTAAATTTGCCCTACCTATGATGATGTAGCAATGTATTACATTTCATCGCGGAGGCCTTCTCTCTCGATGGTTACGGGCCAGGGCACTTAGAAGTCGTATGATCATCGGGGTCCGGCCAACAATTCATCCTTCATTGTCTCCATCTTGTCCGAGCAACCATCCATTCTTCATTGTTTCCAACAACAAAAAATTCCAATTGTTAAAATCCAATGGCTTTAACCAACGCCTCCTATAAAGAAAGCCTCCATACTGAGACGTCATGCATTGTTACATCATCATACTTCGTCCTTTGTTAACCGCATTTCTACCAATAATATGCTCTAAATTTGGTCGACTTATGATGATGTAACAATGTATGACGTTTCAGTGCCGAGGCTTTCTTTATAGGAGGCGTTGCTTTAACGGGGTCCGATAGAAAGCCTGCTCACGGAAAAATTATACATTGTTACATCACCTACGGTAGGGACAATTTCGGGTTTTTTATTGAAATATGATTAAAAATACCCTGCCGTAGGTGATGTAACAATGTATGACGTTTTCGCGCTCAGGCTTTGAGTCACAGATATATAGTAAATAGATCGCACATACTCTAAGTATCGACAATCGAACAGTGTAGTGAAAGGAAAGACGCGAGTGGTCCAGGAGCCAAGTTCACTTTGCACGCTCGCCCAAAGAGTAAACCAGAGGAGGTACAGTGAACTGGGAGAGAAGCCTGATGAACTTCTTTAGTCCTCCAGAGAATAAGTCCCAAGAAGGGACGAGAGTCAGATTGTAGATTGACGAATAGAGTCCCCAAAAATCAGCAGGATCTAAAAGATCCAATAGTTGGGGAAGACGGCCTTGATAACGTCATCAAAGCAGACATCCAGGATACGGCGGGGTCTTCGAAACCGGAGGGGACCCTTAACAACGAGTGGGTGGTCCAGGATACCAGAAACCAGGGTGTTTTCATGGTTCTTCATAAGAGTCTGGACAAAGGTGCCTATGTGGGTCATCCCCAAATCCTCATAGATAGAGTGGTTGTTGGCAACTCTTCTGTCAAGTTGGGCAATGGACCGGAGAGCAATATTTTGGAAGGTCTGGAGATCCTTCCATCTAGATTTGCAAGTAGAAGCCCAAGCAGGCAGTCCATGAAGTAAAATAGTACGAATCACAACCTTGTATATCAAGAGTTTGTTATCCACACCAAGAGCGCTGTTTCGCCCCAGAAGTGCAATCAAACTGAACCTCGCTTTCTTTGCTTTGTTGAGCGCGTATTGGACTTGGTCGTTCCAATTTAGTTTGGAGTCGATCATGACACCAAGATATTTGTAGCTTTTTACCCACTCAAGTTTCTTGCTAAATAAGAAGAGGGACTTTGGAGGGTTTTTGCATTTGCGAGTGATATACATGACCTTGCACTTTTTGACATTCAGCTTTAATCGCCACTTAGTGAACCAGCTCTCGCACTGATGTAAAGCTTTTTGTAGTCGAGTTATGACATGTGCTGGGTTTCGTCATGATGGACCCGTCGTCAGCAAACATGTAAAGATTACAGTTTACAAACTTGGGGAAGTCATGGATAAAGAAGTTGAATAAGGCTGGCCCCGAGACAGAGCCCTGGGGTACACCAGCATTAACATCGCAGGGTTTAGACAAGCAGTCCCCAACCTTAACACGAAAAGTCCTCTTTGACAGGAAGGAGCGAACCAGAGCAATTAGATCGTCAGGGAACCCGTAGGTAATCATTTTGTAAATGAGCCCATCATGCCAGACTTGGTCAAAGGTCTTTTGGACATCGAGGAAAACGAGACCACCAAACAGAGAGGTTGAGAGGACCGTTTAAATCAGCAACGAGCCTCCATAACTGAAGCTGACAAGAGTGACCTGGACGGAAGCCAAATTGCTCACTACGAATGAGGTTGTTTGCCTCGCAGTACTCGCTGAACCTATTGAGTATAGTGCGCTCAAAGACCTTGGAAAGCATGGGCAACAAGCTAATGGGCCTATAACTTGTGGGAAGAGCAGGATCCAGTCCAGGTTTAGGAATGGTGATGATGACTGAGTCCTTCCAGGCACTAGGGAAATGGCCACTAAGCCAGCAGTCATTCATGACCTTGGTGATGATGCAGATAACACTGGGAGGTAAATTCTTGAGAGTACTGTTGAGTGCACTTCTAAGTATCTTAAATTGTGCCTTTTTATGTCAATTGGATTAGCCTTTTTAGAGACATTAACTAATTTTCTAAAAATTAAAAAAAATGGCTGTATCAAACCAGCGAACCAAATCACATTTTGTATAGTATGTATACTCCGGTTATAATAGCCACTTATCATTTACCTATAAACCAATGGGCACTGCTGCCTAAAATGTTTATGGCTGCCAACACAACTGCCTTGATCCAGCTAATGGATAAAGTAATTTATTGCATGCTTCATAAAACACTATCGGTCATTAGTTTTGCAATATGCAGTTGCTGCCATTGACGAAGGATAAGAAGGTTCTTCTACAGATTTAACAAGAAAATTGTTCTATTGCAAGCATTGCATATGGTTAAACAAGCCTGGAACAAAGTCGCATCAAAAACTATTGCAAATTGTGAAGGACCTGCCCGATTTATGGAAGTTTCTTCTACATCTGATACACCAATTTTTATTTCTTCATAATAATTCTTATGTACATTACATGCATTGTAAATTCTCCATTTTATACTGTAAAATTAAACATTTGACACTGTTTAAATCAATTAGTGTTGAGTACTGTATTTTTTGTAAACAAAAATCTCTACTCCGGATAAATTTCTTCCGGTCCCGACGTTAACCACTTTTGGAGGTTCGACTGTAATAGTTCACCTTCTTAGCCACTGTTTAAGATAACCAAAGACATAAAGGTCTATAAGACTTACAATCAATATCCTGGATAATCGTGATTCTGAGTATTTCCCTTCAAATCCTCAACATAATTAATCAGTTAACAACGCAGCATGTGAAAATGGATCATCATGATAGGCGAAAATTTGGATGCATTTTTCTGGTAGAACTCGGAGATTTCCTATTCGAATAATCAGCTATAGTCTATCCAGTCTTAATTTGCGCGAAATGCGATGGCCGTTTCCATATTATGTATTGTTTAATTTTAGTTGTAACAATTTCCAACAAATGAAACGGCTATCACATTTTGCGCAAACTAAGGCTGGATGAACTATAATAGGATTTTTTGGTAGAAATTTTATCAATGTAATACAATTTTGTAGCTACGAATTCCAATTGAGAGTCAAATTTCCTTCTAATCTTTTTCTGGCGATATATTATGATCCAGATAGTTATTGGAACAACATAATTATTGGTTCCACAAAGTCATTGCTCCAATCACCATAAAGTAAGTCCGGTGGACTTTACCCCGACCGCGTATTGTGCTCTGTGATTGGGCGCTGTAATCACGTGATTTGTTGGGGCAGTTAACGCTGCGCCGTGATACAAAAAATTTGAACTTCCCCGATATATCGATGTCTATCTTGATATATCGGCACGGGAGTTATTTTGTAAACGGCTGGTTTGATATCCTTTTCACACAACCTCTCGTCAGCAGAACGACTTCCCTGCATTATTTTAATATTAAACTATACGTTTATAAATTTAAAAAAAAACTGGAAAAAAACTAAAATAATTAAAGCATATGAAGTACTCGCAGGAAGTGCGAATGAATCCAGTGCGCAAGTACAAAATTAATTTAATGAAATAAATGTAATTAAAAGCATTGATTTCATTGTAATAGCAATAAGCCATATGCAAAACCCCGGTGCATTAGGGGATTGATAGTATCAGCCGAGCTTTACAAGCAATTCAACAATGCAAAGTACTTCCGTCATTATCAAATTTCAAGAGCATCAACAAACAAATGCGTGAATCTGCTTTGTTTACTACTGTGATCGTCTGCGTTTACTATCAATCCCAGTAGTTTTGCATAAGGTCTATTGGTTTGTTGGAAAGAACAATATAATTACTCTCTCATAGTTTACGGAGGAACTACATAATGATGCAACAAGAACGCGGATTTTGCAGGTGACGACAGAACCGAACAACTCCCGAACAATCACAGAGCATAACACGAGGTCGGGGTTAAAGTCGACAGGACTAGCGACAAAACTTTTTCTTTAGGATACAAAATTTTCTATTTTCTCTTCTTTTTGTGTAACATTTTGCGAGCCCCACTGCAGTTTTGGATATACACTAAAGTTTCGCCAAATACACAGCAAATTCCGTCCATACAAAGATCTGAAAGATATTCCTGCCCAGAAATATTTTTAACTGACTCTTCAACTTAAGGAGGATTTGCTTAGGCATGATTACAACGAAACAAAGATACTTGTTGCTTTGCAAGCAGTCAAACTACAGGGTGGTTATAATTAAAGTGACACTATTTAGACCCTTCTAGCGGCCGTTCTGGTAATCAGATTTTGACTAAACTTGAGATATATGTTATACAGACCATGGGAAAGAGAATTTTGCAATAAAAACAAGTAGTTCACATTTTGAACGCTACGTCAAAATATGGCACATGAATAATAACAAAAACAACTTAGAAGCAGAAAAATTTATAAAATCAAAGCATTTGTTCAATGTGCATTCCATTTGTGTCAGACTTGTTCAAAGCGCATTATTGCATGTTCCACAGTAGAGCGAAGGGTTTCCTGATGAATCGCAGTGATATGGCATGTTATGCTTGCTTTCAATTCAGGGACAGTCCGTATTCTTCCTCCATAGACATTATCTTTCAAATATCCCTACCACCAAACGTCACAAGAATTTAAGTCCGGTGAACGAGGAGGCTATGCAGTTGGAAAAGTTCTCGAAATCATCCGATCATTTCCAAAATGAGCAAGAAGCAGTTCCTTCACTTGTCGTGCAATGTGAGGTGTTGGATCATCTTGCATAAAGACAGTAGTGTCTAAACATTGTCTTTCTTGTAAAGCAGGAATGACCTTCTAATGCAGAAGTTCGCAGTAACGAGAACCAGTGATTGAACATCTTTTAGTGCCTTGAGGAGTGTTCTCTTCAAAGAATAAATGGACAAGTGCGAGTCGAACTCGCGTGGAGAGGGTTCCGTACGATGAATATGTTATCTACCATGTTTTTTTCTTTTAAATCTGACCCAAATTTGTAAAAGAAAGTATGTATGGTCAGGAATGTAGAGGGAAATTTCTGAATATATTGTCTATTGCTGAATTCTGTCTTGTTGTATATTCTTGAATACGTGGAGTAAGACCGAGTGATAGAAGGTATTCTGATATTTCATTTTTGGATTTGTCCTTAAAATTAATAGTGAAGCCTCCTGCTATAATAATCTTTTCGGTGCTTTGAATTGGAGGCATTCACAATGCCCACCCCTTAGACTATCTATAAATAAAACCTGAAGAATTGACCGACCGTTCGACTTTGCGAATACAGTAACGATTTTTTAATTAACATCGTTCTGGCAATGCAGTACCACACATTCGCAACTGATTTTTATTAAAATTTAAATAAAAATTAAATTTAATTTAATAATTTAAAATAGGTAAAATTACTTATTTAGGATTTTAATTTGATTTTCCTACTGTATTTAATCTATCGCGAATTCTTTTTAATGATAATAGATATATTAAAAAACGTAGCTAACATTGACTGCGAGTAAAAAACGTAGCCCACGAGAAAGACAGGCCTGGGCACTCAAAAGTCACCTGACCACAGTAGTCTGAGCAACAATCCAAACTTCATTGTTTCCAACAAACGAAAAAAACACCGATTGTTAAAATCCGAGATGGAGACAATGAAAGTTGGATTGTTGCTCAGACTACTATAGTCAGGTGACTTTTGAGTGGCAACACGGATGACACAGGCAACTCCCAGGCAACACCTTCTAGACACAAGGCCTCGACACGGATGACTCTGACGTCATACAGTAGGCAGCATGGCCAACAATAAATACAGGCCGGGGCAGTTGAAAATCACCTTTTACATTGTTTTCGACTGCCCTGGCCTGTATTTAAAGCTGGCCTTGCTGCCTACTGTTTGACGTTAGAGTCTTCCGTGCCGAGGCCTTGTGTCTAGAAGGTGTTGGCCCAGGCCTGTCTTTCTCGTTGGCTACGGTAAAAAAAACTATGACATCAGTATTTTCTCGAAATTTAACAATGTTTTTACATTTGTTGGAAACAAAGGTTGGATTGCTCGTCACTATCATAGTCTTATAATTCCCTAGTCTGTACCAACACCACCTAGACAGTAGGCCTGCGCACAGAAACTGTATACATTGTTACGTCATCATTAAACGGCCAAATTTAGGGCTTATTATTGGTAGAAATACGATTAACAATAGCCACTTTCTTGTGATGTAACAATGTATGACGTTTCTGTGTGCAGGCCTTCTGTCTAGGTGGTGTTGTCTGTGCACTGGCACCGATTTCCATTGTTTTAGTCCAACAATTGGATTACTGTATTTAATGAAGAGCACAATCTATAGATATTCATGGTCAACGAGCTTCGGATATTTTCCATTGTTTCGAGAAGCTAAGGAAAACAGATCGCGCCTGGTGCCGCATAGATCGCATTGAAACTGAAAATGAAAGTAAAGTTTCTGTCTGTCGATAGGACGGCGCTGCAGGCGTCTTTGGGCCGATTGTACATGCAGTGCCACTTTTCAATAGAGTTCCCACCCTACCGGGAGTTAGAAACTTTAGCTTCATTTTAACAATGAAACTCGATGACCATGGATATCTAAAGACCAATGACGTATATTAAAGACTGTGGTCAAAAATCCTCACCAGTGAGAGAATGATGACGTAATTTCTCACTGGGCTAACCGTCTTTTTTCTCGACGAGGACAATTAGACTAACCGGTTAGGCATAGCAGCACCATAATAGTAAAAGAGATTTTTTACTATTATGGCAGTACTAACTCCCGTTTCTGACCGCGTTAAAATGAGGTCAAAGTTTTCTCACTGGGATTTCTGACCGACCAAATGCTAACTCTTCTCACCGGTGAGAGTGTTTGACCTTAGCCAAAGATAGACTCCGAATCCTATTGTTAACAGCGGCAAAAAGTGAAGCAAATTGAGCCATGACAGTTCTGGGCAAGAGTGAGCCGTGGAGTAATTAGCTGTCTGGCTGCTTTGTTTTCGAAGATTTTGGGCCTGAAGAATTCCTCAAAGTTGTTCTGCGTACAACTGTCACAAACAGACAAGAAAAAGGATCAGGAATCATTTTCCACAAAAATAAATCAAAAATACGTAACTAAAATGAAAATACGTAACTGAAAGACAATCGAAACGAAATTGAAACTGAAACCATGATCGAAAAATTGTTTATAAAATATAATAAAATACTTCAAATACAAAGTTAACGAAAAGATAAACTTATCATTCCGTGAAAAGCGTGTGAAAGAATTATTAATCAGCTACTCTCGTGTTTAGCCATGTGTTTTGCATCAACTTCACTCACTTTCGGCCATGATAGTTCTGGGCATGGAGCTTCCCAATTTGCTTCAAGTTACAACAATAGAATTCGGAGCAAGGCTTTTGTATAGAACAAAACTGTCAGCTACTATTACGTGTTCAGCAACAAATATGTAACATTACCTGACAGTTTTGTTACGTTGTGCGATCGTTAGAATGCATTGTTAAGTTTGAGCTGTAGCCAAATCATTCAAGAGAGGGGGCAAAAAACAACTCTTCAGTAAAAACAGCAATCCAATTGTTGGACTAAAACAATGGAATTCAATGCCTGTGCACCACCATGGCCTTCTAGAAACTACCAGGCCTGAACATGGAAAAGATAAAGCATTGTTATGTCAAACTGGTGGTGCTATTACAGAAGTTAGTTCAACGTCACAATCTTAGTGCTTTAACAATACATTATTGACGTCATGTTCAGGCCTAGTAGTATCTAGGAGGCCTTGGTACCACGGTCTATAGATATTCATGGTCATCGAGCTTCGGCCATTTTCCATTGTTTCGAGAAGCTAAGGAAAACAGATCGCGCCAGGTGCCCCATAGATCGCACTATTTCCGACCGCAACCTGCGATAGAGATTTTCATTGAAACTGAATACGAAAGTAAAGTTTCTCTCTGCCGATAGGGTGGCGCTGCAGGCGCAGTAGGACAGATTATACATGCAGCGCCACTTTTCAATAGAGTTCCTGCCCTACCGGGAGCTAGAAACTTTAGCTTCATTTTAACAATGGAGCTCGATGACCATGAATATCTTTAGACCGTGCTGTGCACAGACCAGGGGATTAAAAGACTATGGCAATTATGGACACGGACAAGGAGCAGGAGAAGTTAGCATTTTACATTCAGGATGATTATTGAAAAACAACTCATTTATTTTACATTTGTCTTGTATTCCTAATGTATTTACGTTCATTATATATATATATTTTTTAATTTCTAATTTTTATTTTGAACAAAACAGTTTCAGTTTCAGGAATAGCTGAAGATACTGATCGATAGCACAATATTGAGAGATTTACCATGTTATTTTAAGACCATAGACTTATTATAGGTTTTCCAGTAATCTATAAGCAAAGAACTATTTTCTGTATTTTTTTCGAAATTTTAGGCTCAGTAGTTTCGGAGATAAGGTGGGGGAATGGTCAATTTCCATTTTTTTTTCTTAAATAACTTTAAAACTATTTATTTTGAAATTATAAAAAAATATATTTGAGACCCCCACAACAAGCCCTTTCATTTGATATATCACAGGATACAGTTTGCAAAACTTTTTTTTTTAATTTTCTAATTTGCCCCCAAAAAGTGACCCCCATATTCAAAATTCATTTATTTACGTTACACGTCCGTGTTTGGGTCACAGAAATACATATGTGTACCAAATTTCAACTTAATCGGTCCAGTACATTCGGGAATGGGGGGGATGGTCAATTTTCATTTTGTTTCTTAAATAATTTTAAAACTATTTATTTAAAAATTATAAAGGAAATATATTTGAGACACTCGCATAAAGCCCTTTCATTTGATATATCACACGATACAGTTTGCAAAAGTTTTTTTTTTAATTTTTTAATTTGCCCCCCAAAAGTGACCTTCATATTCAAAATTCATTTATTTACGTTACACGTCCGTGTTTGGGTTCCAGAAATACATATGTGTACTAAATTTCAACTTATTCGGTCTTGTAGATTCGGAGTAAATTGGCTGTGATGCCGGGACAGACAGACACAGGAGTGATCCTATAAGGGTTCCGTTTTTCATTCGGACGTACGGAACCCTAAAAAGGGGCAAGAATGAAATGTGAAGTGAATCCTCACCATACAGTGACGTAATGAGCCTATACAGGCACCCGGACACCCTGCATCAACCCAAATGGTCATGTCCCGTGAGCATGCATCTAATCGTTTACTAGTCGGAAGTAGAAGAAACCCCCCACTATATATGGATAAGGTCGGATAACTCCTTGTTGGTGGGGCAATTTCATTGCAAAGCAGTGTATATTTAATTCAAAGTGTTAGAAGCTAATGATTTTTCAATTGAAAAATCATTACCTTTGCTTGGAGACGCTTCTCCAGTTAATAATAATTATTAAAGAATAAATCATTAGATGATCTCTGAGGGTTTTAATGGTACGCCTACCTCAGCTATTCGAATTAATGATGAAAAATATGAAAGAAAATTCCGCAGCCTAGATTCGAACTAGGAACCTTTGGCTCGGACCGCCAACGCGCTAACCAATTGCGCCA
>JAHWFO010085106.1:980553-994062 GCA_023313115.1 Rhysida immarginata
TTTTCATTAATAATAATTATTATTTACGTGTTTGCTTATGGAACCTATAACTTAAAATTGTGCAAGAATGTTAAACTTAAAAAATATTTGATCTAACTAATAAAATCAATCTTTTAATGATACAGGAGAAACTATCCGCTCAAAAGTAGAAGTAAAATGTAATTCTGGCGGTCACATGGAGAACCCATTTAGATTTTTGGATGCGTCAACGTCGTCGTCCTACAAAATTTCTCATTGCCAATACCGTTGCACAGTAAGGGTACAAGCATTTAAATCACAAATGCAAATATCCAATCTTTCAACGGGATTCGAACATGCATTTGACTATCAGGCCAGCAGGAAATGCCAATTTTCCAAGTCAGCTACTTATCGAGCATTTTACAGCGCACAATCCTGATGAATACTCCGTTATTTTGTTTAGATCGTCCATAAAGATCGGACGGAGTACGAACTCTTAGAGGTAACGATCACTGCAACTTTTACACAAAGTAGTCCAAATGGCCCAGTACAGCCTTCTATTTCAAAAACCAGCAGGAAATTAGACGCTGAGTACACCATTGTGAAATAAAAATGAGGACCAATTGAGTACAACTATCAAGCAACAATTTTGACTTTTTGTTGAGGTTTGAAAGCCATTCATAATTTCAGGCGATTGGCTGAGCAACTGAGGCGATCCTGATTTCTGGGGAAAGAAGCAGTCGAACCATAGCAGGTGGATTTATCGGTTCTCATCGGACAAACCTCCAATTTTTCATACTGCCTCCTGTCCAAATGCAGGAAGAAACGGGAATGTCCAAAGAAACAGGAGATGCAAGTGAGAAACTGCTGCATGGTTATAACCAGCTTGTTATGATCGTGGAGGACTTTGATGAGAGCTGAATCATGGAGCTCTGCAAGCATCAAGGGGAAAAGCTTATTGAAGTTATGATAGCTTCCAAATCTTAACAGATAGGAGGCGTAATCCGACAACCAATTTGAATTTCTGAGAAAAATCATTAGAAAAAACCAGTTGCTCAGTCTTTAAAAAAATGGGCTTCTACTCAATATCCAATTTAGGTTCCCACATCTTCTACATCCATGTTTTCATAACTGACAATGCTGAGCTGAATCTTATTTTTTCTCAACTAAAATAATAAAAAAAATCTTACTTTACTTTTTATACCGTCTTTATTATTGGTAATTTAAAAATAAACTGAACACTCGAAAACGTAGACCCGATGTGGAAATATGCGGCGAGTCACCAATTTAACTTTTCATTTAAACTGACATTGACACACGTATACTCAATGAACAAGCAAATAAAAACATACAAAAAATTACATACAAAAATCAACTGCGCTAATAGCTGTTCGACATTTTTCAAAAGAAAATAAAAGTGAAAATTGGGATTCGGCTTAGAATCTTCACATAAAACATACATCAAACAAAATCATAACACACAAAGAATTAAATTAGGCTTCTTGTCATATTTCTTATAATCATGGCCGCCACCGGATTACAATATCCAAGTTTCTCCTTTCGACGAAACGTCTCAACTCGCTTATAGTGTACTTCAACTTTTGGCCATTAGACACCCACAACACTTGCAAACTGGGTAGGGTGAGGAGACGACACACTGTTCTTTTGGAGAGGTTATCGAAGTGTATATCGAGCTGATGAAGATCAGGGAGCGAGTTATTGGAGAGCACGGTTGCCACTTCGTCGTCGCTCAGACAGCAACAGTCAATCGTAAGATCACGAAGCTCATGACAGCTCGAGAGGAGCCGAACACAGTCTTCATTGAGTAGAGTCTGCCAGCCCTGTGTATAGAGAGTCAGCTTCTGAAGACGCTGAAGGAGAGAGGACCTGGTCACTGGTTTAAAGTATGTTTTTCTGCCATTGCAGTGCAAAGTCTCGAGGTTGGGACAAAAATCATCGATAATATCCAGATCTACGCTGTCCATATCCCTCAGGCAGAGAATCTCCAGTCTCGTTGAGATTTTTTTGAGCATGGGCACGACGCCCTTGTTGAAACTCACTCTGGTGACATCAGAAGAGGAACAGAAACCACCTTTGATGCACAGATGCTTGAGGGCGGGAAGTTTGGCGAGAACTGTAAGATCTTCTTCTGGAACATTCTCTACTTGTAGACTTTCGACGTGTGGACACGTCTTCAGAAGCAGGCCGGGCAGAATGTGGGCATACGTGCCGATGTCGGAACCTTCGAAAAAGAAGTTCTTCAAAGCATATGTCTTCTGGCAAGTTGCATAATCGTCGATGTGTAATGACGCGAGTGCATTCGCAGTCGGCAGGCCTAGATAGTTCAGATTAGGCAAGTGAGTAAGCAGATTGCCAATGCCCCTGATGAGCACATCATCATTGAACTGGCAGCGATCAAAAATGATACGTTCGAGCTGTTGACATCGTTTTGCAGCGTCCTTGGGGTTCCTCGTATTTACGCAAAGGCTCGTGAGCCCTTCGTCGGTAATGTAACTACAATTGAGATAGAGGTGACTTAGAAGTGGACAGTATTTGCCGATGAGATCGAGTACGACGTCACTCGCTTTCACACAATTAAGGTATAGAGTGGTGAGGTTTTTGAGGCGTGGCAGAAATTGGTCTAGGCGGGAACTAGCTTTTTCGAACGTGCTCGCATGGATGTTGAGCCACTTGATTTGGTTGCCGCTGTCACGGATCATGTCCAAGATGTCGTAGCTTTTATGGCCTTTCTCGAACAGTAGCATCAGATCTAGCCGAGGGATACTCTTGCAGAAGAGTATGCGAATGATGTTCGTTTGGATGCGAACTACATTTCTCCTTGGCAACCTCATTAGAATCTTGTAGATCTCCTCGAGGTGGAACCAGTGGACCGCCTTAAATGGGTTGGAATCCGGCTGCAGCCACAGAAAATCCTCTGTGAGAGGAATCCGGTTGAGATTGTCCAATGTTTTGGCAACGGATTCCATACTCAGCTGCTGGAGCGACGCCACATTCTTCCTTCTCGACATTTTACCACCTACTAATAAAATAAAAGGAATTATGAGAAATAGAATAAGCAAAATAAGAAAATATTCATTTATAGTACAGGATGATCTATGGTTCCTTGAATTTTAAAACCCCTCTATTAGTTGTGAAAAGATATTTAGGACTTTCCCCCATTTTACAAGGTTTATGCTCAAATACGTATGGGTTGCCAGAAACTGTGGACGATGGTTCACTGAAAAATTATTCAATAGAAAGAAGAAAATACAAATCCACAAAAATACTAAATCGGTGTAATTGGGATATTTTTCCTCTATCTCTCATAGCTAAAAAGTTAGTTTTCTTAACTCCTCGGCGCTCAAAAGGGACGCTGGGGATACTTTCAATCATCGGGCACAGGAACTTAGATAAACTTGACTTTTTTGAGACTAGCACCTCTTGTTCTAAAGTTATTCGACTGTTTCTGAAAATTAGTATATTAGTTATTTACAGCATTTTCTGTAAGTAGAAATCCTGGAATAAACGTTCAAATATTTAAATCGAATTCAGGTGCTACTACACTTTCTGTATAACGTCGTTGACAATAAAATACCTCACTATTATCTGTCTATATCTTGACAATAGTAATGACAACGACTTAGCATTTAGCAATGGATCAACTGAACGTATGCCCTGTGAGGGGTATGTTCAACCTATCATAAAATCGGCGCGAGATAAGCCGGCGCATTGTTGCTGCCATCAAAACTATCGATGCGAGGATGCTGGTCCATCTATAGCAGGAATCAGAATATTGCCTGGACATTTGAGTGTTCTTATATTTTAATATTTTGTACGCTGTTTTCTAGCAAGTACATGTATTTATTTTGTACTAAATTCATTCATTTAAAACACGCTGTGTCAGGTGAGACCCTGACATAAAAACAGCAAACCACGCATATGTTCTTGTCAGTCTGTTAAAAAAAAGGCTTATTTGTTTTTTTAGCGAACAGAAAATACCCAGGAAAAGCAAGATCTGGATTCTATGGGTTGAAAAGCCAAATAATGTTTCCTTTCGTCAGAACTTGCTGCACATTTGCATTGATTTCTGAAATTTTCACACAGCGAACTGCTGCGTTAAACCCCACTTAAATGTTTCTGCATGATCTCATACAGGAGGAATGCATTTAATTGCAATCAAAAATTTTAAACTGTAACAAGAAACAAATCTTGTAAAATTGAAAATTGGCGCTTACAGTCTAACTTCATCGCCCAATAACTGACCATCTTATGTGTTAGAGATCGCCCATAAATCACGTGGCCAATAATAGCTATTTTTACCCCCTCTCCCCTCCCTTCGGTGGCTGCGATGTGGAAAATCTATAGCCCACCTCCCCAAATCACATGGCTTTGGTTCATCCCCTCCCTCACTGCGGCAACCTTCCCAAAATACCATATGTCGGCCACTTTAGCCCATCCCTTCCCCCGCAAGTGGTCAACAGTGGCTATATTCGTATACCCCACCCCTTCTATTTGACCACGTGGTTTATGGACGATCCCTTAGTGCAAACTCTAACAAGAACTCATACATGAAGATACGAGTCTCGTGCAACTTTGTTATCAAAGCTTTTGAGTCACACCTCGGAATACAACAAACCAACGCACCTCATTATCTCTAACTGTAAAAGTCATTAAAAACGAACGTTTTTAAAACCCTCTAAAACGTCATTTTAAATTCTCCGCAATCGCTCAATAACAATAATTATTTAGGCCAACATAATAATTTTCCAGTGCAAAAAAAAGAAGAAAATTGAAAACGTGGATATTGGATTATCTAGGCGTAATTTAGGTAACTCTCTCAACAGAATGCATTCTCTTAAGAAAAAGTAAAACCTCTTGTCCACAAAAATATTTTTAATCAAGCGTATACGTATTTCGATCTCAAAGATATTTCGATATCTGAATTTCGTATTGCGTTGAATAATGATCTCAAAGAGATCGAAATACGTATACGCTTAATTAAAAATATTTTTGTGGACAAGAGGTTTTTCTTTTCCTTAAGATGTCGTTATCCACAGTGTATTCTATTGCTCATAGAATGCATTCTCATCTAGCAAACCCAGATTCTTAGAAGGAATAGTCATGAACTCCCCCTGACTCACAGAATGGGCTTACCGTACTACATGTTTCTAAGATTCATTTGAAAAAAAATGAGTTAAATCATCACATTTTTGAACATAAAAAGCTTGAATTTCCAGGAACACGAAACTGTCATGGTCAACGACGCACTTTTCGTTGGCCATTACGAACGCATTGCGCAAGTGCATTCGGGTGTAAGGAACGTTCGACAGGGCGAATCCATTTATAACCTAAAGCATTTTTTATCAAAGGTGATGAGGTTATTTTAAGAATTAATTTAAAAACTGCCACTTTTTTCATTAAAATAATTACATCAATAATGCTATTAATAAAGTCATCAATAATCGACATTCAAGAATAGAACTGATTAACGCCTGTATTGAAAATGAATTTCTAATTCAAGCTATCGAATCGTGGACTATCTAATTTAAGATTTCTTTATTTAAACCAAACAGAATAAATTCATATCAGTCTGTAAAATTAAATCGACTTAAATATCACTTAACTCTCCTTCCCATCATCCCTTTTGATATGTTCACTCGGCAGAATTTAGTAAAGCCAGAGGCTGGAAAAAATATCGAAAATAGTGAAAAAAGAAAATTCGCGCTCACATTCATCGCCATCCCCTAAAATTACCAAATTTTTAGGCATTTTATGACTATTTTAAGATGGATGTCGCAAAACTTTAAGCGCTATTTCTTTTCTACAAAGCCTCAAATGAAAAAAATAGTCAATTATAAAATATGCATAGAATCCCACCTACAATCTCTGCGGAATCCGCTACAGATGCGGGCAGTGGCATTCCGCATGCCTTGCGGAGGCGTCGTGAAGTTTCCGTTTTCAGGGAGTCTTTAAGTGTTGAGTCGCTACTTCTCCGTATTGAGAGATCTAACCTGGGCTCACTCAGAGCTTTTTGTCTGAAATTGTTTTTACAAATTCTTACCAGTGCCAATAGTAAAACCCCAAATGCTTTTGCTTGGCATTAATCGGTAAGTTCGAATTTTCGATTCTTCGATTGTTACCATTATTTTGCCTGATTCTAAGCAAAATAACCTACCCTACCATTTTTAATAATAAAATTAAAAATCAACTAAAAATACATTTACTTACCTTTACTGTGTTGTTGTTTATCCATTTTTAACCAAAATAACAATCACAAATTACCAAAACAATAGCAAAATGTTCGATTTTCAACTATCGAAAAATCGAACTTCCCGATTAATGCCAAGTAAAAGCACTTGGGGTTTCACTATCGGCACTGGTAAAAATTTATAAAAAAATTTTCAGACAAAAAGCTCTGAGTGAGCCCAGATAGTTCCCTTGTCAGTTGCTTTGGTATGGCCATGTCTTACGAATGCCGCAAGCAGGTCTCCTTAGGCAGTTGTTATTTTCCAAGCCGGTGGGTAAGAAACCAACGGGTCGGCCTAGAACTAGGTGGATAGACTACATGGAGATCTGGGTTCGAATCGTTTGGGAGGACATGCGATCGCTGGAGATCCTCCATAGGGCTGCTGCTCCCGCGACCCTAACGGATAAGCGGGTTTGAAAAGTAAGTAAGCATTTAAAGAAAGTAAAGAAATAAAAAAATAAGGAAAGAGCTCGATTTATGTATACTGTCTTTTTTGCTGATAGATCAGGTTGTACCCCTACCCTGATGCATTTTTTTCCTTGATCCATATCTATGAGCCGGCACAAAAGGAGGTAGGTCAATGCCTGAGGGTAACTAGACGCTGGGTTGAAATGAAAGAGTATAGTGCCCGGCACAACATCGATTGTTATTCGACAAATCGATGTTTAGTATTAACCGATGACAAAAACATAGATGTATCTATCGTACTTGACATCGATGATTTTGAGTGTACTTTTACAATATTATGTAAAAGTAGGGTGACCAGGCGTCCTCTTTTTTGTACTTTTCTTGCGTCCGATATCTTTTTACAAAAACAGCTAGCGTGTCCTCTTTTTTTTTTTTTTCCGCGAAAAGGGTTTTCCCCGTCTTCGGGTTTTATATTTCATAAAACTCGTAACAATAAAAAGTGATTGCAGTGGCGCACTCTTTTACCCTAACCCTAATGTAACATTCGTCAATCGCAACGAGTTCATCCTTGCGAGTTCATCAACGAGTTCGCAATGTAATTTTAGGAAATCGAAATGTTCATCCTTTCATCAGTTTTTATTGCAAAACAAATCTATGTTGCATGCAATAAGCTCTAGCGTAAACAGGGTTGCCAGATTGGGCGATTTATCGCAAATTGGGCTACTTTTTTGTTTAAATTGCGACTAAAATTTCAAATTTGCGATTTTTGTGCGAATTTTGTGACGATTTTTGGGCGAAATTATTGTCCAATAATAAAACAAACTGGTTTTAGACAATTATTAAAACGAGGACGACACGAGAAGACCAGAGGCGTGATTAGGTCATATCATTGTGTAGCAATGTGCGGAGGAGCGCCATCTTGCATGAATATTGTGCGATCCACACACTGACCCTGCTGAAGTGCCGGAAGGACATGGTTACGCAAAAGTGCTTCATACCGCTTGCCAGTAACGGTGCAGGTAACGGGACCCGCAGGTGTGATCTCCTCGAAGAAAAACGGACCGACGATAAACTATGCCGTTATTCCGCATCACACAGTGACCTTTTCACAGCGAAGAGGTAATGGCTGTAGCTGGAACGGATTCTCGGTCGCCCATATCCTGCAATTTAGCGTATTTACAGAACCTTGCAAATAGAAGTGGGCTTCGTCAGACCGAGAATGTAGCTTCGTTCCAGCATCACTGTTCGTCTGTTCTTGTCATACTGTAGCCACATCTTCCACTGCCGCAGCCGAAACTGGTTTCCTCCCTCTACCTCGTTTCACGTCAAATGAACCAGTCTCTTCGAATTTAGCAATCATTTTTCGCAGACCATTTGTGGTTATTGGACCCGATTTTATGGACTTCAATGTCCGAAACTTCCTAAGAGCTGTTAGTGCACACTCATCGTTCTTATAAAAAAAGCTTCAAGAGCAGAGCGCGATCCTTCATAGTCAGAATGATGAAGCATTCAAACAAAGAGCATTTTTATGGCAGCTATGTCTGCGGTGCGCATGTCACGTATTAGTAATTTGCATATCTCCAGATAATGTGTACCCTGCCAGCGCCATCTATCGGAACTATGTAAACTGCTATAGAATTTCATTATAAATTACATTTTATATTAAATTTAAAATTATCATTTGAGCCTGTTAGAGCCAAAGTGGTGTAACTCCACTTTTTAAAAAATCTGAGTTAATGCTAGAAATGTAATCCGAATACCGTATGTCAAACTACCTATAGGAGTAGTGGTGTAACTCCTATCTCCCCAAATTGCGTCACAGATGGCAGTGCACGTTTATGCAGTAAGCAGTGCTATCTATCTACTATTCTACTAAAATTCCTTATATCTCAAAACTGTTGTTAATGGACTTAGAGCACTTTGGCGTTAACAGGCTCATTTATTTGTTTAGAGTGATTAGTGAGACTAGTCTTAACTGTCATGGAAGAAAGAATAGATTGCTTCTCTAGGCTTTCTTCCAAGGTAACTACAGTCGAGTCAACATATAAAACTCCGGATAATAGAAGACTCCGCTCGTGATAGACACTTTGCATTTCTCCGAGTAATTCTCTTGTTTATTGTAAACGTAGTTTATAAGAGTGCGTTTCAATTGCCCGACGGATTCGTCCGTACTACGAAAAACAAACTACTATTTCCGAAATGTTTATCATCAGTAATGATTGGCTTTCGATGATCATAATAACATGCAGAACGTGAGGATGATTTTAGTTTGTCCTTTTTGTCGGGGAACGTAACGCGGCTTCACTGGAAATTTCAAATATAAATACTGTACTCGGTCTGACGAATATAAGGAAACTCGGTAGAGCAATAAATAGCAGGTGTACGCATCCGCCAGTATATTGTTATAGAAATTCTAAATATTTGAGTTTAGCGATAGGTATACATAAATAAAACTTAAAAGACATCGAATATACAAGTATTGAATTAATCGTGTACAATTACTTTTTAAATTTATTCACAAATAGTGATTGATATCAGGATTTGTTTTCTTTTGTAAATTTTTATTCGCTTTCCGCTCTGGTTAGATAAACAAAGCATACCCACCAAGCTTAGAATTAGCTGTTGGTCTCCCCTTTTCATGACGACAATTTTATAAACACTTCTGCTGTCTTCAATTTTTGGAATTGCATAAAGTTAAAAGCTTTTAAAAACATAAAAAGACCATAAGGCACTACGCGTTTGACCAACTATGGTGGAGCATAAAAATTGGGCTACTTTTAGGAAAATTTTGCGACTTTTTGCCGTTCAGCTCGCTACTTTCCGGAGTTAAAATCTGGCAACCCTGTTCATTGGTTGTTACCTCCGGTCTATAACGTGATGCCATCGATGTTCTTATCCAGTATAAAAACAAATCCCGAAAAATATGTCGTCTAAACACTAAGTTTATCTTAAGTTTTAATTAAGATGTATTTATTTATTTATTTTGAACTTTGCACTTTTTCTTTAAATAAATGACATTAAATATAAATCTATATTATGTTATAGAATATTATATTATAAATTTAAACCATAGATTATTTTGAATTTAATTAAATTTTAAATTATAATATTATAGTAACATCGATATATAATCGATGGATATTTTTTTTAAAAATATCGAAATTTTACATATATTTACGATGTCTCAGATATCGCGCGACCTACAAAAAAATAACTAGCTGAGGATCGCTATTTTTTAAGACACAATGCTTCGGGTTTATAAAAAAGAAAAAATAAATAAATAAAACTTTTAAAATATCAATGTTTTGTCAGTAGTTTTCAATATAAACCACGAGGCTTGCAAAATAGGCCAACAGTTTTATACATTATTATAACTGCTTTAAAATGAATTCAAATGATTAAATGAAACGCCGAATATTTGTAAATATCGATGTTTAATTCAGCAACGAACGAAGTGTAGCAATGTTTAATCTAACCCGACTGATTGGCTACGGCATCTGCGGATTCGCCAAATGTATAGACTGTCTAGAAATGAGAAATCCACCCGATTGCGGGACGGAATCCGCGCGTCTTTAATATTTTGTGAAATGACTGCGTTTGCGGAAAAAACAATTCTTCGCGATGCGGGCTCCGCATTCGCATAAATTCCGCAAGCAAACCGCAATTGTGAAACAGCCTTTTTAGATAGGACCGCTTTCAACCAACTTATATTAGATTTTGTTGTGGTTTTAATCCCTGTAGCTGCTGAATCATAATAGGGCGAAATATAACTGGAATAGGCTAGGTCAGGGTTTGGTTTGTTTCATATTAACTAGTGATGTCCGTTGGGCCCGGGTCCGTATCCGGATCCTTTCGCTGGATGCGTATTAAGACTAATTAGGACTTAAGAGGACTAGGCTAACACTTAATAAAAGCTTTTATAAACTGCTTTCGGAAAAAGTTTGCATATACACAATTTCCTGATACAGGATCCGAATTACGGATATCCGGATCTTGACATCACTAATATTAACGTCCTTTTCAACTGCTATGGTCATTTCAGGACGGAGTTATAGGGGCCGCAAATTTTGCCTCGCAAGGGTTCTTTAACGTGCAGCCGGCAAACGACTACACGGGACCAACGGCTTTACTTCCCTTCCGAAGGAAGTGCGTGATCTCAGGATTTCCCTACAGGGTGTTCATAAAACGTAGGATAATAATTACATTGTGTGATTCCATATCTCAATCTAAGCATAAAGTTCCTTATCGAAAATTTCAAACTCAAAATTTAGTATCTAAAAAAAAAAAAATGATATCGTTACATCATTTATGAACTTTCTGCAGCACCACTTCAATGAACTGCGCTATGCCACGAGAAAACGGTGGTAATTATTGAGATTAAATGAAGTTTCCGCCAGTTTTTAGTAAACTTCGAGTGACGTTTAGACCCTTAAAATTTGAGATTTGAACATTTTGCATAAGGAACTTAAGTTTATCATCCAAAGGATCATGCTAGGTACTTATGAACACCCTGTATGCATATATTTCCTCTTGAGTACGGCTTCGAATACATATATGTCCAAATCACATCGCCACACATTCGGTCACAACTATTTTTCGTTACGTTCACTAACTTTTCAATACGAAATATTACAGTATTTGATACCCAAAGAAATGCATGCTTTTAAATATAATTTGATTACGTAATGAAATGGATTATAGGAGGAAGTAACTGTTTCAGACTTCCTCTACCTATAAAATGAGTGACTAAATGAACGGCAACCTTACGAAAGAAGTTAAAAATTATTTCAAACACATTCACCTTGTCTCAAAATCATTTCCGCATATAGTAAAAAAATTCTTAGCTAAAATAACGTATCATTTAGAACTTGATCAGTTGAAATAGTGTATAAAATAATCATACGGAATACTTAACTAAGTAAATGTGACGAAATGCATAGGAGCCATTACACTCGGCTTAGCCACGTGCTCTACATATTTAATATAAATTAAAATTAATTCCTGATAAACAAAGCTCTGTTTGGAGCGTGTAATAAGTCGTCATTGCAATTTTAGCTTTAAATGCATTATCTATGCGTGGGATTTAGCTTTTAAATGCATCCTCTACGCGTATAAAAGTAAAAACATGAGATTTAAACCTAAACCTCTGAATGAAAAGACTGAAAAATCCCGCATGCAGAACAGGTGAAGAGAAGAAAATGGCAATTCTTAGAATAGAAGTTGTAGGACTACATTGTAACTGGCGTGCGGTTGAAGTGTGGTGGCACAGCCGTATTCGACTTCTTTTAAGAAAACTGTCAGATTAAATCTGAATGAATTGAAACCCTTTCAATGTTAACTAAAAAAGAAACGATCAAACAGGAATTAAAAATGAATAGAGAAATGTTAAGATAGAAATCTATTCGTGGGAGAAGTTGAGCGAGATATTTCATTGCCGTCATCTATGTCGATAAAATCATAAAACAATTCTAACATCGATGTTTTTCCCAACATCGCCCAGCACTAATAAAAAAAAATTAAATTCTCACCTGAACAGAGGTAAAAACTACCTCTCTTCTTTTTCAGACTTCCTTCTTTCTAATTTGAAATATTTATAAAAGCCGTTATACTCCATTCCCCCACTTATACCTTTGGATATTGTCAAACAGTAAAAAGACCAGATTTAAACGTAAAACGTCCAATCAGATAATATTTTCCCAGCCAATGGCTTTGAGCCTATCAATGACTATTTATTTAGAGGTTCACGTGTCCTTCCCTCTTGTATAGGGTTGTTGTTGTTGTTGGGTTTTGTTTTTTTTTTCAGAAAAAAATAACTAAAAAATAATCAATAAAAGAATGATTTTGTAAAGGATGAATGCTGCTATTGTAATTAAGTGTTAAATAAGATGAAATATTTTACAAAATGTAAGAGATGAAATGAAAAGTTAAAATATGTGAGAGAACACAGGAGAAATTTCGTGAAATCTTTCTAATTGTTCGTATTTTCATAAGAAATGTTACATCAAAATCTGCAGTCCATTGTTGCTATGTTTCCTACTACAATCGGGAATTAATAATTGAAAAATGTCACGGAATCCGAGATTTTTGACATTCCGTGATATGCTAAGTTTAGTCTTCACCCGAGCCATCAACGTTCGAAAACACTCCGATCGGAATATTGGTGAAGTTTCAAAAGGACCTGCTTTCTCAGATCAGCGATAGATTGAGCCATTTAACTCTTGTTTTATTAGAGCCAAACAAGTGTGCTGTGGCGGGGCCATCGTGATCTTTTTTTTTCTTTACCGGTGTAACAGGGCAGAATAACCCCCCGTGTAAATCGACCCCGGGGTCAATCTGCACTAGTGTGTTTTAACCCCCTTACTTCCGGATTGGCGTCGTGCCAACCCCCTCTAAACTACTCTGATCCTCGCAAATTTTTCCTATTATCAACCCCCGTCGGCTACTTGACCAAATACGCATAGATAATAAAAGTGGTGGGGGTTGATAATAGGAAAAATTTGCGAGGATCAGAGTTTTCTATACTTTAGCACAAAAAGCTTTTGATACTTAAATGATAAAATTTAAATTAGTAATTGAACTGAGAAATTGTAAAAAAATAAAATTCGCCTTTTGATTAAATATATGAAATTAGTAAAATCGTATTTTCATTGTGTGAACAAAAACGCATGATTTTAGGATTTGTTTTTTAAATAATGAGCGATGATTTTAAAGTAGGCTATTGATATTCGTATTAAAATTTCATTTGTATTTTTTTTATAGAATTTATCTGTAAATTGTTTTGTTTTTGAATATATTTTAGTACAGTGAAACCTCTTTAAGCCGACCAGCAATGGTTCCACGTAATAGTGGTCGTTTGGAGAGGTGGTCTTCTTAAAGAATTGGGGGGGGGGGGGGGG
>JAHWFO010085106.1:994462-1073447 GCA_023313115.1 Rhysida immarginata
AGGGGGTCGTGTTAAAGAGGTGGTCGAGAATAGAGGTTTCACTGTACATGTACAAAATTTTTGTAGGTTTTTTTTTTATCTTCTAATTTCAAAGCTTTAAAATATCATTGTAATTTAATCCTTTTATCAATTTGGTGGATAAGAAGGGAAACTTAAGTAGCTGGAGGGGGAAGTGGTAGTACAAATAAAATATTGTTTCAGCAGTCAAATATTAGAAGTAACTACGTAATGCATAAAGAAATGATGGATTTCCACGTTGTAATATTTATTTTTGCGTATTGCGTATACTTTATTTTTATTCAAATATTTCCGTTGATCAAATCATGCACTTTTTTCTTTTACTCATTTCTTTTTCCGCACATAAATTGCAGTTTAATTAAAATTATGCAACTTAAAGATTAACTTGGTTTCCATCTTTGTAACCATGGTGGCATATATTTGCCCAAGCTTTCAGATAACTCCTCTATATTAATGCTTTAGTTGATATTTGATTTTCCCAAGGTTTCCGATTTACATAACTCCTCTATATCCGGAGGAGTTTGCTACAAAAAACTGGTCACATACTTGCAGAGGGAATTTTTTTTTTCAAAATTTCAACATATCTTTTCGAATCATGAGTTTTTAAGTCGATTTCAGCAAGCAAAAAAAACAAAAAAAAAAACAAAACAAATCGAGTTTCTAAAACGAATACACAGGCCTTCACTCTTAGAGAGTGGTAGACCAATAAAGACATCGTAAAATAAATTCCCAATAATGTAACTTCAACAATAGCTTTACATTATCAAAATTTATTATTAAATATAACGAACATCTCTGAAAAATTTAAACCGTCATTTAAATTCGAAACAATGACGAAACAATCGAAATGATCGCTGGATCTGAACTTTATTTTATTGCAAATATCTTATTTTCTGAACTTATTATTGCAAATATTTTTTGTATTTTGATGAAGAATTTGTTGAAGCACGTTACATAAAAGCACAAGAAATCTCTTGAAGAAAATAAATAAATTAATACTTTCATTCTTATGTGGTCTAGCCCTTATGCAGGGTGCCCACTTAGCGCGACGATCGCGCGATTCTGTCACGCATGCGCAGAGAGACGTCACGAGGGCGATTCTGTGGCGCATCTGAGGCGATTGAAAAGCTCTGCATGCCAGAGCTTTTTGATCGCGCGACTCTATCGCACCCAATCAGAAAACAGTTTTGAATCACGTGGCACATGCAATCATGGCAGCACCTATTTTCGATCTTATTAGAGCATCCTCATCAGTTCCGTACAATGTGAAACATTATATATATTTAAATTAAATATAACCAATATGTTAATAATTAAATGATCGCGTAGATAGCGCATGCGCATTCAGTCACGTGGCCGTCGCGCCAAGTGGGCACCGAGAAGCGAATTGATCGCCTGGCGTTTGTTGCGCCAGCCCTGTGTTGCGCATGCGCATATGACTCAAAGCGATAGAATCGCGCGATCGTCGCGCTAAGTGGGCACCCAGCATTACGTTCACCCCGCTCTTTTGTTGGAGTTTGATGATGATAAAAATTAAATATCCATTATCCGAATTCATCTCTTTAGTTACATTTGCGAAGAAACGAAGAAATAGTAATTTTATAAATCATCAAATTAGATCCTTCTGTTTTTTTGTATTACACACTTTTTAATGGGGTTTTGCTTTCTTCCTTTCATATTAAAGAAGATTATCTTATCACTCTCTGTCAATCTGTTTAACTTTTTTTTTTTTTTTTGAATGAAGAATTCCCTTGCTGTAATATGTAAAGCTGCAATAAAGAAGACCCCCCTCTCTCTCTCTCACGTTTTTTAAAAAATGGCACGATTTAAAATAAATATCTTAATGATGTATTCAATTAAAAATGAGATATTCAAAGTTTTTTTTTGATTGTATAATAATTTCTAATAATGTCTAATTAACGAATTAATCAGGAGTTTATGACTCTTACTTAATTAAAATTAAAAAAAAAATGTGCACCAAATTTAATCATAAATTTATCCGGTAAAAGGTTTCATATTTTAATATAAAAAACGCGTATATCATTTTAATACGAATATCAATAGCCTACTTTAAAATCATCGCTCATTATTTAAAAAACAAATCCTAAAATCATGCGTTTTTGTTCAAACAATGAAAATACGATTTTACTAATTTTATATATTTAATCAAAAGGCGAATTTTATTTTTTGACAATTTCTCAGTTCAATTACTAATTTAAATTTTATCATTTAAGTGTCAAAAGCTTTTTGTGAAAACTTAAGTGTCAAAAGTATAGAAAACTCTGATCCTCGCAAATTTTTCCTATTATCAACCCCCACCACTTTCATTATCTATGCGTATTTGGTCAAGTAGCCGATGGGGGTGGTGGGTAGTTTAGAGGGAGTTGGCACGACGCCAATCCGGAAGTAGGGGGGTTAAAATACACTAGTGTAGATTGAACCCGGGGTCGATTTACACGGGGGGTTATTCTGCCCTGTTACACCGGGCCCGATTCCAGTAAAGGATCTAACCCGTGACGTCACACACGAGATCTGATTAGCCACAGGGCAGATATAACAAGCGTGTTAAGTCCAATTTTAGCTTTATAATTAAACAATTTTTGACGTAATGCCTGAAAAATATCTTATAATATATGAATTAATTCTTTGACGTTGGAATATATCAAAGAATTATGAAAAAAAAAATATATTTTTTTAAAATCACAGTGTTTATTTACATATGAAAAAAATTATATCAGTGATTCTAAAAATTAGCCGACTACACAGTATAGAAAAAAAATGTATCTCCCATAATACTTTATTTAGGATAAATAGTGTCTTAAATTCTTATGTCAATATTTTTCCAGATTTAAAAGTGGAGGAAAAAAAAGAAGAATGTTGACAGAATGCATAAATACATTTTATTTAGAAAAAAAAATCTGCATAAAACAGTTTAATATTCTTTTACTTAAAATGTAGACTAATAAATATGTTTAGCACATTTACATTTCAATTTTAAAAGTTGGGAGACGTATTTATTCAATAAAAAATTTTTTTCCTCCAGTAACATCAAATTTAATTTTAAAATTTGAAATAACCCTAATACTAAAAATAACAAAAAATAATCAAGTTAAAAATGTTTTAAATTTATTATTTTTTGTTATTTTTAGTATTGGGATTATTTCAAATTTTAAAATTAAATTTAATATTACTGGAAAAATTTTTTTTATTATTGAATAAATACTTCTCCCAAAGTTTAAACTTGAATTGTAAATATGTTAAACATTTTTATTAGTCTACATTATATTTAAAATCAGTTATTTTGTACAAAAAAATTTAATAAGCAATCAACTATTTTTGGTTATTTTTGTAAGTAATTAAAAATAAATTTTGATTTTTATAGTATAATCTTCTCAAATTACCATGCAGTATATACAATTTTCGGATATTATGAAAGAAAACCAAGGTCCCTTCAATTTCGTATTAAGCGGATTATACTGTATAAAGAAGGAAGACTGAGTGCTTATGATAGTAGCAAAATTGATTACTTTGTGAAGTTAAACAACGCGATTTGGCAAACATTTTGAAAGTGAGGTGATTTAGGAGCTCGGAGGCGTGGAGGGAATATCACAGAAACCGCCGCATTCGTGAAATGTTCAAGAGCAACAACAAGTGTTAAAGACTAGACTATCAGCCAAACAAAAAACTGGAGTTCAACGTGCAGCTTGTGAACGCTCGAGCGGAACGGAAACTGTCTAGAATTGTAAAGAGCAAAAGAAGAGCAACAGTGCAGCAAATTTCAGAACATCTTAATCAAGGAGCCTCTCAAATGATCTGTGAACGCGCTATTCATCGTACACTGTATCATAAGGAAATGGAAACCAAAGGCCAGTTCGCAGTTCTTTGCTGTCTGCAGGTAACAAGAGAAAAAGTTTCAATTTCGCACAGGAGCACAAAGACAAATTGGGAAACAAATCACGAGGGAGAATCGGAAATTAGCGAAAATTTGAGTTTCATAAATTAATTTCAAACATTCAGAGCAAATCAAGTTGTATTTTGAAAACTTTATTTATTGTCTCATTTTTTGACATAATCGTTGCATTTGTTTATGTAGCGGTCCTAACGTGCAACCAGTGTCTGTATAACCATGTCAAGAAATTAGTTCGGCTGATTGCTAAGCCACCTTCGGACAGTCGTTTTCATTTCATGATTATTTGTAAATGCTGACCGTTAAGTGTCAACTATTTTTGAGTATGCAGTGGAAGAATAGACAGACCATGTGGTGTTTAGTTAATAGAATAAAGTAATTTGATACATGTAATATTACCTTGAAATGTAGATAAATTATTGAACTAATAAAGTTCAAATGTAACTAAGATCCTATATGGATATACACTACATGATCAAAGGAGTTGGGACACCTGTTGCTCTACCGTAAAGCCGCAAAAAGATTGTGCTCCGCTCTAAACAGGACTGGCAGCTCTTTATGGGTGATATGCTCTTATTTCCAGTACCTGTACTATCGATCGTAAGCGTCTTGAACATCTCGATCTCCCTCCTTACATCAGACATATTATTCTCGAAAGAAATTCTTACAGAAGATCATGGCAGCGAAAGCGACTATCCTTCTTCAAGACCAAGTACAACAGGCTTTCTCGCAGGGTTCAGGAAGAGGTCAAGGCATTACGAAATCAAAGGTGGAACGAAAAATTGAAGTCCTTATCTGTTCAGGACAACTCGTTCTGGGGCACTGTGATGGCCTTAAAGCGTACCTGATCAATTCAATTACCGCCACTGCTTGCAGGCAATGGCAACATTGTCACCAGTAACAGGGATAAGGCTTAGCTAATCGCCGATTCCCTGAAAAGTCAATTTACCACGTCTAGTGAGACCAACCCTGAGAGTCTCTGAAACACTGAGCTAGTTAATAATGGCTGCATCGCCTACGAGCGCAATCATCGTGTTCTTATCCTGAGGAAATCATTAGTATTCGAGAAATCTCCGAAGTCATCAAGCAACTTAAGACCAAAAAAGCAGCTGGTATTGACATCACCAACAGTGCTCTCAAAAATTTGCCTCCTAATGTTGTATCGACCTTTACCAAGGCCATCGACTACTGAAAACTTGGTTATTTCCCCGATAAATGGAAGGAGTCAGTCATCGTCACCATCCCAAAACCTGGTCTTAACCCTGCTCTCGCTGTCAGCCATAGGCCCATAAGCTTACTACCTATGTTATCAAAAGTCTTTGAACGCGTCATTCTGAAGAGGTTTAACGACTTCTGTGTGACTAACAATCTTGTTCGTGAGGAGCAATTCGGTTGTCGCCCAGATCACTCCTGCCAACTTCAGATCTGGAGGCTTGTTGCAGATCTAAACACTCCTCTTAACGGTGGTCTGGTCATCTTGGATGTCCGGAAAACATTTGATCAGGTTGGCACAACGACCATATATACAAAATGATTACTCGTGGATTTCCAGATAGTCTGATTGCTTTGATTAGTTCCTTTCTGCCGAACAAGATATTTAGTTTAAAGTTGGCTGCTCCATGTCTAACCCTTGTGACGTCAATGCTGGTTTTCCCCAGGGCTGTGTTCAACTTTTTCATCCATAATTTTCCAACTTTCACAAAGTGCAAGCTATATCTGTTCGCTGATGATGCGTCCGTCATGACTACCGACCGCAATCCCGCTCACGTGATATCTCGTTTACAAAAAAGCCTTAACACCAGTGTGAGAAATGGTTTGTTAAGTAGAGACTCAATCTAAACGTTGACAAATGCAAGGTGATGTTCATTGCGAAAAAACTTCGAAAACTCCCGAGTTATCTCTTTCTTTCTGGTATAAAGCTCGAATGGGTTAAAAATTACAAGTTCCTCGGAGTGGTGATATATGCCAAGCTAAATTGGGGTGACCACATCTGCTATGCTATCAATAAGGCTAAGAAGGCTAAGTTCAGTCTGATAGCCCTCCTGGAGCGAAACAGCGTACTTGGAATAGATCGCAATCTTTTGCTATATGAAGTAGTAATCCGAACCATTCTTCTATATTGTATGCCTGCCTGGGCTACAATATGCAAGTCCAGACAAATAGATCTGCAAACCT
This sequence comes from Rhysida immarginata, assembly GCA_023313115.1. Lineage (NCBI taxonomy): Eukaryota > Metazoa > Arthropoda > Chilopoda > Scolopendromorpha > Scolopendridae > Rhysida > Rhysida immarginata. Next base: position 1,000,563 of record JAHWFO010085106.1, read on the forward strand.
CCCATAACATTACCCTGAGGACCATTGATCAAATTGACAGAAGTGGCAACTATACTTCTATTGCTGACGATTTCAGTATACCTCCCATTGGAAACCACGTCCAAGTGTCAGTGAAGAATCTGCTTCCGAAGATTAAGGACCATCCCAATCCGCTGGTTGCAGATATTCTGAATCATTCGCTCATCTTTAGAAGTTCCCTCAAGCATCGCAGGCCTCGTCACATCCTGGACGTCAACTTCGACAACATTCAAAAGGCCGTCTTTCCCGTGTACTGGAACTCCTAAAACATTCGTGTCCCTCGTCAATCAACAATCTGCTTCATAGTCCTGATAGGAAGGGACTCCTCCTTATCCTCCCGATGACTTAACCAGGTCCATCTGGCTTCTTTCCTAATTCATCTGACACTTCCTTTGCATCTACTTGGACGAGTATGGCAGTGAAAGCATTGCTTCCGGACCGCTCGTTTTGTCTTTTTCCTTGCGCTGTTCGATTGTCTTATGAAATTCAGTCATTCGGACACACTGCTGCTATTGGGCGACGACTGCTCTGCTACGATTCTATCATTCAACGGACGACGACCACCCATTGCAGTTTGCCCGCAACTTTCAGTATCCAACTCCTCCCCCACGTGTAAGGTAAGATCATACCATCATTTATTTATTTATTTATTTATTTATTTATTTATTTATTTATTTTATCTATTATTACCAGAGCTGTCTGTACGCTACAAACTGACTTATTAAAATTTCTGTTCATTAAGTTATATTCCGTCACATTACGTGTACATTAATCGTCAACATACACACACCGACCAATGAATTAGCAACCTTCGTTCAATATGGTATTGACCCTCCTTTGGCTTAATTACAGAACCACAGCCTACTATATAGGTAACAGCCTGTTCAATTGACACGATTTCCATTGAAATCTTAAGACCGCCTTAGTTCTACGACTTCTCATGTGAGGGCGCTTTTAGTGAGGGAACACCTTGGTAACAAATGCGTTTACTTATGCACAGAGCTACAGCTGATCAAGTCTTTTTAAATGTCAAAATGAAACAATATTCCTAGATATTAATTAATATGCACCATTAACAAGCCAAAGAATGTTACTTTAAAAAAAAAATGCGACATGTTATAAAATTTTTTTTTTAACAATTATATAAGATTAAATATAAGATTAAGTATTAAATAATGTTAATATATAAGATTGATATATTAATATATAAAATTAAGATTATATAAGTATATAAGATTAAAATTAGTATATAAGATTAAATATAAGATTTAAATATAAATAAGTTTACATATATATGTAAATATGCAGGCTAACCAGTAGAAAACAATAGAATGGTAGCAGTGGTAAGGCTTTTTCAATGCTAAAAAGGCTTTCTTCACCCTAGAGGAAGAGTATCGCATTTGAGTGAACTGTGCCGCAAAGCTTCTGATTGGCTTTTCGGTATCATGTGGAATAATCGCAGCCATTTTGAGTTTTCCCGGGTGAATGCTTGCTAATCGTTTCTATGTACTTCAGTGAGCTTTGAAACTTACTTGGGAGCACTTGAGACTTTAATCCACAAATAGTAAGTTTCAATCGATAAACAGAAACTATATTATTGATAGCAGTTGCATGTATTAATAATAAACAAAGTTTTCCTAAAATTTAGAGATATAAAAAAATATCGTCAATTAGCTTTCGCTTTATCCTGGCCATTATGCCAAATTGTTGTGCGGTAAACTTTCACATGGCTAATATATGTACACAATCCGAGAGTTCAACACAAAAATTTTCTTTTACCCATTCCGGGGACAACCATAAACATCCATGCCCACGGCGGGATTCGAACCAGCGACCCGATGGATTCGAGAACTGGAAAGCCTACGTCCCAGCCCTCTCCACTTTAAATGAAATATATTATTGAGATTTAATTTAAGCAGTGCAAAAACGATGTGAAAAAGAAAACAAATAGAAAAAAATGAATATTAACTTCTCTATTTTTTAAAAATTTCAAATTCATAAATACCAAGTAAAACCTAAAATTCTTTCTACATTCATTTGAATTAAATAATAAATTTATGAAATTCTATAAGTTAACGAAATACAAATTATATTTTGTTATTGATAACCTAAAAAAAAAGAACTGATGTAACAATTTAATTTGAGCAGTAGAGTTATCTTTTATTTTTACCACGGTAAATACAGTATATTAAAAACGTGTTTATCATGTATTAAGTGAATTTGCAAATCGTAAAATATTACATCATAACATTTTACTCGAAAGGCGGCGTAAATACTTTGAAAAAATGTTCACAAAACAACGTAATCTCCATACCGTCCTTTGTATGCAGCGAAGAACTAAACTCAAAATGGCGTCGCTCAAGACGATTGCGTTACTCTTCTTATAAAGTGACTCTACTTCACCCTAGAGCACTGTATTAGGAGAGTACGGACAACTGCATGCGGCAGCCATTTTGTTGCCCTTTACCCACTTATCACAAGTGTTCATCACGTTTGTCACGTTTATTTCATTCATTGTTTTACAATATTTATTAACTTATATTTATTTTACTAATTTATTAAACATAATTTATTTTTTATTTTAAATAAATAATTTTAATTCTTTTATTAAAAGCAATTTATTTTTTAAATTACTAATTTAAAAAAATTGACGAATGAGTAAAAAAGAAGGTCGAGAGACAAGAAATTTTGAAATTTCAGTCTTACTACTGTTTACAATTTTTAATTTCTAAAAAGAAATTTATTTTTTTATTTACTAATTATTATAAGAAATTAAATTTTTTATTTGCTAATTTTTTTAATCATATAAAAATCTTCCTGAATTCAAATATTGACAATATATGAATATTGATGGCCCAACAATAAATTTTTTATGTTGTTCAGTTGATTTTTATTGTTGGTTCATCAAATAAACTGTCAATCGTTATAAATGTTCAATATTCGAATTTAGCAGTAATTTTATATATATTATATTTTAACCCAATTTTTAATGTTTTAACATTTTTTAATTAATTTTTTTAGTATTTCTTTAGTAAATCAATTTTTTTTTATTAATAATGTAAACTTTAAGGCCCGTTTGAAAAAAATATTCTGTAAAAGCAGGAATGTTTTTGCTTAAGAAAAATATTTCTGCTTAAGAACATAGAATCAAATGAACAAAGATGTAAATATATATAACACTGATTTTTATTTATCTTGAATAATCGATATCAGAAAAACTATACTGATGCCCTAATTATAAAAAGAAAAACTATGTTGATGCCCTGTACTTAATTTTCACAAGTGCTCATCACATTCATCACGCTGTTTTTTTTCATTCATTTTTTTTTTTTTACAATATTTATTAATTTATATTTATTTTACTATTTACAGGCCTCGAAGTGTGAAATAAAAAAAATACAGGAGCTAATACAAAAAAAATAGGATACTATTTTGATGCATTATAGGCCTGTTTATATTAATTAATGCGATCCCCATTTTTGTTTATTGGTTTATTGTATAGTATTTATTTATTTATTTACACATATACAATATAATTTGCTTTTTTTCTCAATTTTCCATTGACTTTTCTGTCGCTAGGCATACGGGGGAAGGGGGGGGGGGACGAGTTCAAACGAACTAGTGTATAATATTGATTATACTGGTACATTACAGTGTATTATATGCTAGTTTCGTTTGAAATTCGTCAAATCGAAGTTCGTTTTACCCCCCCCCCCCAGCCGTTGTAGCGCTAATTTTCCTTTCTTGCACAATTCCGGATGCTTTTTCAGGTCAACATTTTTCGCATTATAGTAGAATACATTCACTGTCTTCCATATACATTCACTGTTTCAATTTTGATAATTGTGTTTCGGTTTTCTCATTGCTCCTCCGCCATCTTCAACACACTGAGCAACCCTGGCCTCTGGCAGTGAAGAAGAACGGGGTGCACGAAATGCACAGAGCGATGCGGAACAGCCAATGCAGTGTTGCCAGGTCGTAGAGCAGCGCCGTCACTAAATCCGGTAGAAAGTGTAACTAAAATGTACTAAGAATTTTCAAAAGTTACTAAAAAAAGTTACTGAATTAAAATTACTCAATAAAAATCCACATAACGTACATTCTTCTTCTTCGTCAGTCCCCCACATAAGATTACCGCCCAGGAAAGGTTAATAAAATAAAAGGAAAACACATTACAAAATATTTGTGAAAATAATATTGAAATTTAATCAAATAAATCCAAAACATCTTGTACAATTGTTTCTTCAGAGGGATTTGCTGTGTTGTAATCGTACATAGTATTATTAAACAATCTTAACATTTTCTCAGACGGCTCAAAATTGGTGCAGTTGGCATTCTTATTTTTTAAAGAATACTGTATTGTCATAAGAGATTGTCCCATTTCAACACTTAAACGACTGCGAAGCTTGTTCTTAATAATAGCATGTAGAGAAAATGCCCTCTCTACAGTGGCATTGGAGATAGGCAAAATCAAACACTTTTTTGCAAGAGCAGCAACATTATAAAACCGATAGTTACCTGCTGCGTCCCTGTCATTTGCAATCTCGAACCAAAAGGATTCCACATTATCAGTGTTATTCCAAGATTTATTTGAAATACACTGCCACTCTTTCTCAATGACAGAAATGTTGCCATCATCATATCCAAGTAACTTTGATAGCTGAATAATACTTGGTTTTGATTGTGAAGTTGCAACTGCTGGGGTCAGGATAGATATAGTTTGAAGGACAGATAAATTACTTGGCAGTCTAGCACGAATTTGTTTACACAGTTCAGAAAGACAATCTCTGCATCTAAGCTTGACATCATTTTTCTCATTGTTAGACAAACCATCACAAAGGATGCTAAATTCGTAGCCAAAATCTATCCCTCTCTCGTGCATTAAAAAATTTTCAAAGCGAAATTTAATCAACTCGTCATCAGAAATTCGGCATAACTGGGTAGGAACCATAATTTGGACCAGTAAAGTTTTATACATAAGAAATAAATCTTCAAATAATTTAGCCGAATCTACATTATCACTCTGAAATAATGTATTTATAGTGCATATATCTTTCAACATATTTTTTAAGAAAACAATGTAAACTTTATAGGCTCTGCAATTTAAAATTTCGAACAGCTGCTCAGCAGAAAAACATCTATCTCGATCTTTAACTAATCTAAATAACGACAATAACTCATCCCACTGCTCATAAATAACTGAAACTGCCTTGTAACGGGCTAGCCATCTGGTTCCGCTGAGTTTGGGGATTTTAACTGGTGCAGCATTGGTGTTCATTTTCATTACAGCAAACAAAGATGCATATTCTTTGCTTCTCTTGGAGGAATACGAAAACCAGTTATGAGATTCACGTATTAAAAATTCCAGTTTTCGTGGCAATATTTCACACGCTTTCTCAGCACATAAATGGAGGGAATGGCATACACATTTTAAAACAAGTAAAACATTTATATTACTGAAAATCACTTTTGAAAAAAAAAAGTCACTAAAAATTTTTAGTCACTGAAAAGTCACTTTTGGAAAAAAAAAGTCACTAAAAAAGTCACTAAAAATTTTTAGTCACTGAAAAGTCACTTTTGGAAAAAAAAGTTACTAAATCTAGTGACAAAGTTACTGACCTGGCAACACTGAGCCAATGCGCCCACAGCGTGCATATCATGGAAGAAGTAGAATTCTTCCATGGTGCATATTGTGCAGATCGTGCGCGATGGAGAATTTTGATAAATAAAGCACAGATTGCTCGAAGTGCCATCTACTTCCGGGACGCGCCAATAGCACTGGAACAGTTACGAGTGTCATAACCTCTTTCATTAAGAAACCATGCATAGGTAAAAGTATTGATAAGGCACATAAATACGATTAATGGAAGATTAATACGATTAATCGTCCTAGCTTTTATTTTATACTGAATGCTGGGATCGCCACCTAGCTGCCGCCACTGAATTACACACAATACGTCCGGTGCTAGTCATGAATATTTATGCTTTCTTTGGAAAATTAGCGATTAAAATGCAAGGGAGTTTTTTTCCGCTGCAGTTTTGCCGTTGATTGAATTTTGGATGAATAGACATATTGGTAATGTTTCTCATGCAGTAGCAGTTAGACTATTTATAGGAGATATATAGGACATTTTTGAACGATTTCTTCATAATATAGGAATTATAGGAAATATAGGAGAACTTCGAGGCCTGTATTTATTATAAATATTATATTTTTTATTTGAAATAAATATTTTTTTAATAAAAGTAATTTATTTTCTTATTTACTAATTTATTAAAAGTAATTTATTGTTTGCTTATTAATTTATTAAAAGTAATTAATATTTTTAATTACTAATTTATAAAAATTAATGTATGAGGAAAAAAAAGAAGGACGAGGTAGAAGAAATTTTGAAATTTCAGGGTCTTACTACCCTATTTTCAATTTTTAATTTATAAAAAGAAATTTAGGTTTTATCTACTTATTATAAGAAATTAAATTTTTTATTGCCTTAATAGTTTTTAATTAATTTTTTATTATTTACTTAAATAATAAGTAAAACAATTTTTTTTAATTTATATTATTTATATATAAACTTTGTGGCCCTGTGTGCTCTATGACTGCTCTATGTTATGAACGTTAGCCAGGGCACCAAAATGGACGCGGATGTCACGCGCGGCATAAGAACCAATCAGATTTCAAAGCGGTGAGGAAAAGCATTTTCATACTCTCCTAATACAATGCTCTACTTCACCCTACTTAAAAGCGCCCTCCTCCTTTACTGCGGTGAAACTTGGAAACTGTCGATTGAACAGGCTGTTATCTATACATGGTGTTTTTGAATTGAGTACAGATTTTTTGGGAGATGATAGAAGAGGTCCTTAGAAGTATTTTTTGTCATATGAACATGGGGTCCCCGCAGCTCCGTTTACTTACAATACTGCAATGAACAATCAAATGACACCGGGATGCAGTGTGCGTTGGTAGGCCTAGATTATTTTATTTTTAACAATTAACACAAGCAATCTACTGTAATAACGATTACAGTAGTTAATTTACTTTATACTGCAATTGTAAATAAAATAAATAAAAAAAATAAATAAAATAAAATAAATCTACTGTAATAACTTTTAAAGTAATTGTTTGCAAAGAAATTTCAAGGTGCACTTGCTTGTTTATTGAAAAGTCTTAGGACAAACTTCTTAATTGGTCGTGCCACCGAGATCGCCAGATCTCACACCGATGGATTTTTTTTATGGGGAAGCATAAAATCAATGGTGTACTCCGAACTTGTAAATACCGAAGAAGAATTGGCGGCTCGTGTTGTCGCGGCAGCAGGTGACATCAGCGACCGTGCAAATCAACTGTTTCCACGCGTACATCAATCCATCATAAGGCGTTGCGAATTGTGCTATGAAGCAAATGGCGGTCATTTCGAACAATTACTGTAAAAGTCATACAGTAGTTTGCTTGTGTTAATTGTTAAAAATAAAATAATCTAGGCCTACCAACGCACACTTGCGTCCCGGTGTCATTTGATTGTTCAATGCAGTATTGTAAGTAAACGGAGCTGCGGGGACCCCATGTTCATATGACAAAAAATACTTCTAAGGACCTCTTCTATCATCTCCCAAAAAATCTGTACTAATTCAAAGACACCCTGTATATAGGCTGTGACAGAACATACGCGGTTTGGCATGGACTCTACAAGGTGTTGCAATGCAGATAAGGTAATCGCAGACAGCGCTCCCACTAGTGGCAAATTGAATTACCTCGGATTTTCCTCTAGATTTGAGAGAATTACCTTAAAATTCAATCACTATTACCATAAAAATTTATGAGATATGTGGCATGTTTCTAAATAAAGCTATTTAATAGACAATACTCCTCTAAAACTAAAAAATAAAAACACTTTCGAGCAGAAAAAATTGCAAAGCGAGTTGCTACTTTCGATAAATGTTGTTCTTTATAGGCCTAAACTTAAAAAAAAAACCCAATACCACTTAAATAGCAGATATACAGGGCGTTTCAAAAAATGTACACACACTTTGAACTATAAGAAAGTTTATTTCCAGTTCTACAAGGTTAAATTTCTGTAAATGGAAAGCTTAAATTCCAATTTGAAAAAAAAAACAAAATTAATATAACATAAATGTACTTTCTGATGAAAACCAAGGCCCTGGATTTTTTCTTATGGGGCACAGTGAAATAGATTTTAGTGCTTATTTTGTTTGTTATATGTATACAAAAATTAAATTAAGTATATTTTTAATAAATTTTATAAAATTAATAAGTAAATTAAAAGTTGAAAAAATAAAAACTACATATGCATTATTTATTGATTACATATTGAATGCATTTTCTCAAGTTACCCTTATTAAAGATTAACTTCATTTACATTATGCCATGAATGAAGTTTAAAATCGAAAATAAATCTTCATCAGTTTGAACATTTTTATGGTCATACATGCATTGATCAAATTTAGCAAGCATTTCTGGAGTTGGTAAAAAATTAACACACGACGTTTTTATTCTTTAAAGAATATCGTGTCATTAAAATGCTTTCAGGGTGACTAGCAAAACGATTACGTAAAATTCCCTGACTTTTCCCCGTTGATCACGTTATTTTCCCTGACCATAAGCAGCAAAAACAATCTATCTTGATAGAATATTATTGATATTTTTCAAATTTTTCGTTCTTATTTCGCACATTTTTGCTGCTTTTGTAAAATTCTCTGATTTTTTGTAAAACTCCGACTTTTCCCGGTCGCTAGTCTCCCTGTGCTTTGTAAAGCAGGCACTGACAATTTATTTCGAAGTTTATCTTTTATAACAGTAATTGAGAAAATGCATGCTTCACAGTTACATTGGAAATTGGTAGGCATAATGCCTTAAAAGCCAGTTTAGAAATAAATATCTATGTTGATGAAACAACAAAAAACAAAATCTGTTCAAATAAACTTTTTTATTCTTTAATCTCCCTGATTCACAATTATAACTAGAATACGCGTTAAATAAGAATAGGATTGGATATTATATATGTACTTTATTTCTTAATAACTCATTATAAATTATAACATCAAAAACCTTTTTATTTTATAGTAAGAAACTTCCTATAAATAAATTTATTTATTCGAATTTGTCCGAATCCATATCTCTGGAAAGGGTTTTGTTGGGAGAGGGGTGTTTTGTGCGGATGGGTTTTTGTCAGGGGTATATTGTGCCTGTTAATTAATTCTTCGTTAATACGGCACTTTAATCTGGTGGCTTTCGATGTCAGTGTTGAGAAAACCCACTAAAAAAAAAAAATTTCTCCCTAAATATCCTACTGAAACATATTTGCCCCCATTTTCCCACTAAGAAGAATTTTTCCCACCAAATTTAGTGGAATGCAACACTCCACTGATCTCCAATAACCAAACCCACACTGGTGATAATTATCAACCATTTCAACCAACCATCTCAATCAGCCAGTCAGTAACGTCACATCACTCAATTTCTGATCCCACAGATGGGTGGTGGTGGCGGCCACAGTGTTATTTCTTTACTCTGTGGTAGCGGCCTCGGGGGCGTCCGCTAATCGTCATGAAAATAATAGCTGCAGATATTTGGTCAAAGTATGTAAAGATAAAGGTAGCACCGATCAGCATTTGTCTGAATGCTGACATGGCAGATCACGTGACCTATGACGTCGACGCGAGGACAAACGGAGCAAAACAGGCAACCTTATGAATATCTGTGATTTTTAAAAAGCCGACAGGCCGCTGATTATTCAGATAATAGAAATTTCATATAAAGGAGAAAGCCCAGTAATTATAGTGATATAATGCAGGGTTAGCACAAATGAATGACCGGATTTAAAAATTTATATTTTCAAAACTATTACTGATGTTACAACAAGTGATATACGAAATTAAAGAAAAATATACCAACATTTTTTTCAGTTACAAATGTTCGATGTGTGACCCTTTTGTTACACGACAAACGTCTAATCTGTAATCAAATTCGTTCCACACATTTTGTAGTATCACACTGTCAATGATTCCTAATGCTGCACAACTGCATTCTTTAAGTTCTTGCAGTGTTGTCGGCATCGGTGGTTCATACACAGTAAACAGTGTCTTTGACCTAACCTCATAAAAAAAAACTGGGTATATTTTTCTTCAATTTCGTGTATCGCTTACGTAATATGTATATCAATTTCGAAAATATAAATTTTTAAAATCCGGTCATTCATTGGTGCTAAAGAGGGACTAAAAAATTAACTGCAATTTCACATCCGATTTTAAAATTCTGATCAGATTTAATTCAAATATGCATAAAAACTTAAATTCTGTTTATGGCGATTTCAATGAATAAAGATCTGTAAAATTTCCCCAAATATGTAAGTTGTAATAATAATATATATTATAAACTGGAGATAAGCTTTGGATGTCTGTGGTGGCCCAACTGGTAGAGGCATCGGCCATGACAGCCGAGGTTCCGGGTTCGAACCCAGGTCGCAAAATTTTTCCCTCCATTTTTCGATAGAAAAATCCTTATGTAGGTTGTAGTCTCGATTCCTTTTTCTTTTTCTCTATGATAATGCAGGTAGCCCCAGGTTGGGAGGCCATCGTAGCCCCGCGTAGCCCTATTTGGGGCGCTATCGTAGCCCTCCGTGCTTTTTACATCTGGTCACGCTGATTGCCTAACAGTTTTATTTTGTAACATTGTAGCCTCCGAAGATGATGTATTAATCGAAACGCGCCAGGCATTAAAACTGTTTCCGTATCACTTTCTTGTTCCCTTTTATTGGTAAATTGTAGTTCTTAGAGTCGCATGATAAAGCATTCCAAAGCTAAGGAGTTAAGAAGTTAGGAAACCACAGTTAGAGGATTTATTTGGTAACTTCTAACGTTTCTACACTTTAGCATCCATCTAAAATAAAATGTATTGGGTCGGAATAAACATTTGCGCTTCTCGTCATTTTTTCCCGAATTTTGGCCTTTATGACAATTAAATTAGTTAAGAAAATTCCGCGGCCTGGTAAAATACTAATGGAAATGAGGAAAAGTAACTGTTAATAGTTATTTTCATGAAAATCATACTCTTGAATAGGTTTTGGGCGCGGGGCCTTATTGGAGTGTCACGGGTCGCGAGTTTGATAATACAGTATATTAAAGCATTCTTAATCTAATGACATTGCAAAATCGACAAGCCAAAATTCATGTTATTTGACTATCATTATGCCATATTATCAAGTTTATTTTATGAGAATTTAGATTTTAAACAAACCAGGTTGCCCAGTTTCCATTCAGAACCCTTTATGCGATAAAATGCACACAGATTTATGCTATTATTACTCACCATTTCTTCATTAATGATTTCCTTAACGGTTTTCTTTGCCTTTGAAATGGATTTCCTTCGTATTTCCGAAAATAAAGTACGGAATATGCTCTTCCGAACCCCAAGTTCTTCCACGCTTTATATATTAACTGTCCCTCGATCTTTGATCAATAGCTTTGTTTTTATCTCGCAAAAACCAAAAAATACCAAGATCATGCCAGATACAAACAATAAGGATTAAGTTAGTGTTCTATGCGTTTTTACGTCGCTTGAATCAAACAATGCCAATAGGTGAGCACGCTTTCTTTTATTGTTCCTTCTTTCTGCTGTCGTCATCGCAAATGATTTAGCTCAAAGCACGGTCTATAGATAATCATGGTCATCGAGCTACGGCCATTTTCCATTATTTCGAGAAGCTAAGGAAAACAGATCACGCCAGGTGCCGCATAGATCGCATCAGGACCGACCGTGACCTGCGATAGAGGTTTTTCATTGAAACTGAAAATGAAAGTAAAGTTTCTGTCTGTCGACAGGGCGGCGCTGCAGGCGTTTTTGGGCCGATTGTACATGCAGCGCCACTTTTCAATAGAGTTCCCGCCCTATTGGGAGCTAGAATCTTTAGCTTCATTTTAACAATGGAGCTCGATGACCATGAATATCTATAGACCGTGGCTCAAAGCAAATCCCGTATACAGGCTGGATACAAAAATGAGCCCCCCCTCCCTTTTAGTTTCGTAACCGAAGCATATATGTCAATTTTGATGAATCCAATGAATAGGAAGTTGTGGGTGACCTATCCCAATGTGCACTTTTCATCATCCCAAATATGCAAATCCTATCTTTAAAACCGTAATAGATACACGAAAAACCAAATCCAATTGAAGACTTGCTCAGCATGGAATTCCGAGCAAAATAAAAAATTCCCAATCCGATAAACGGATCACCAACAATCAAAATTATTTGTAATTTACAAACAGCCACAGTGCATTCACGACTGCCTGTATTCTCGAATCTTTGAACAAGGCGATGCATTGAACGACGAGATAGATGGCGATTGTTAGGGTATCTGTCTTGATATACCTAACTGCAGCATGTAGGTTTCGTCTTGCCTCTCCAAAGCAGAAGATCATGCTGACCACTTCAGGAACTGTATCGTGATCGCCTCTGATGCTCGAGGACGCGGGTTCGACCTAGCCGAGGACGACGAGAATTTTTTCAGGGGGAAAATCCTGAGGTCACGCACTTCCTTCGGAAGGGAAGTAAAGCTGTTGGTCCCGTGTACTACACGGCGTGTAGTCGTTTGCCGGCTGCACGTTAAAGAACCTTTGCGAGGCAAAATTTGCGGCTCCTATAATGCCGTCCTGAAATGATCTGGCAGTTGAAAAGGACGTAAAAACCAAACAAACCAAGCCAACCAATCAGGAACAGTGTAGCTTGCCATCCTGAAATTGTTCTCTCTTCTGTATGCTGACACATGTCTTTTATTTGCTTTTCCTCATGAAAGTGAATGTTAAGCAACAATGACGACAGGAAACCACTGATCCACAAAAACTGTTTATTCGGATGTATGCGCATTTCGGCAGCCACGCTGCCTTCTTCAGCGTATACGTCTGAGAAAAAAATTATTTGTGGATCAGTGGTTTCCTGTCGTCGTTGTTGCTTTCATCGTCCGCAGTGGCTCCCATTACATCTCGAAAGTGAATGTTATTATGGTAAATTTAGGTAATTTCTTGATTTGCGTGTTGAATATTCAAATGTGTTTTGAAGTGCATAGGGAGGTAACTAATAAATTCAACATGCGAGGGGGGTAACGGGTGAATATAATCCTGATTAACAGGTCTGATCTGTTCGAAAAATATGCCACAATCTCCCAGGGCCACTGGTGGAGAGAATAGCACCAACCCGTGTTTGGCTACTGCAATGTCACACATGTACCTGGTGTTTCAAGAGCTTGACCATAAAGGCAGGCAAGCCACGCCAGCGCATAAAATGGACCAATAACATAAACCATTTTATCATCCGAGCCTATTTCACAGTCATTAAATAGGAAACTGACACTACAGCTTACAGACAACGCTTATACAGGGCAGCATGTTCCTGAGAAGTGTTTGAACATAGGAACCAATGTGGGTCATCACCAGATCTTCATAGATAGAGAGATTGTTGGCAACTCTTCTGTCTAGTTGAGCAATGGACCGGAGGGTAACATTTTGGAAGGTCTGAAGATCTTTCCATCTCGATTTGCAAATGGAAGCCCAAGCAGGCATACCATGAAGTAAAATGGTACGAATCACTACCTTGTATAACAAGAGTTTGCTGTCCACTCTGAGAGCGCTGTTTCTTGTTAAGCGAATATTGGACATGGTCGCTCCATTTGAGCTTGGAATCAATCACAACTCCGAGGTACCTATAATTTTTAACCCACTCAAGCTTCCTACCATGTAGGGTGAGGGGCCTTGGAGGGTTTTTGCATTTGTGTGTGATGAACATGGCTTTACACTTGTTTACATTCAGCTGTAAGCGCCACTTAGAGAACCAGCTCTCACACTGGTGTAAAGCTTTTTGCAGACGGCTGATGACGTGGACTGGATTACGTGCCCAGGTCATGATGGACCCGTCGTCAGCAAACAAGTAAAGATTGCACTTTGTAAACTTAGGAAAGTCGTGGATAAAGAAATTGAACAAGGCAGGCCCCAAGACTGAGCCTTGGGGAACACCAGCATTAACATCAGAAGGGTCAGGCAAGGAGTCACCAACTTAACACGGAAGGTCCTGTTTGTCAGAAAGGAGCGAACCAAGGCAATCAGGTCATCAAGGAAGCCACAAGTAATCATTTTATAAACGAGTCCATCATGCCAGCCTTAATCAAAGGCCTTTTGAACGTCAAGAAAGATGATACTACCAAAGGCCTTTTGAACGGCAATATGTTTGATTGGACCGATAGCGACTGTGTCCAGCTGGTTCTGGATGTAACCATATAAAATAGAACCACTATGATTAATGCATCTGGAATTCCAGTGAGGGTGTTTCGCGTTTAGATCGCCTGCCAAAACAACAGGAAAATTAGCAGAGAGCAACTCGTCAAGATCACAGGGGTCAATGGCATGCCCCGGAGAGTTATACAGCGCAACAAACTTAACCCAGCCAATCTTGATGAGAACAGACGCCGCCTCCATTCCTGAATAGTTCGGGGTAATGACTTCAACATGCTCAATACCTTCTTTAACTATCAGCCGCTCCGCCAGAGACATTATGAGCAGGATTTTTTGGGATTCTGTCCTTACGATAGACTATGTATCCAGGCAGCCTGAATAACCGTTCCGTCTTGAGGTGCGTTTCACAGACAAAGGCGATATCGATTTTATTTCTCGATAGAAAGTCGAAGAACTCCTCTCTCCTACGTGAGATGCCTCTGGCATTCCAGATTGTACATCTAAGTTTACCTTGATTAACTACTCTGAAGCTGTTACTAGCCATAATTAAGCTTTAGGGAATGATTTGACAATTTGTGGAACAGACTTTCCGATTTCTTTATATAACTTTAGCATCGCACCTATTTTCTTGTTCATATCTTGTAAATCCGAAGGGTTGAAGCCTTTATCAACAGTTTTTGAAACCACCGATGCATAGGATCTCCCTACAATAGTCTTAGCACTAGGCATTCTGTTTACTTTGGGATATTTAGGACATCCTAAGAAACTTGAGGTATGCTGTCCTTCACAGCGAATACATTTAGGTGGATACTGGCCCTTTACATTTTTGCATTCCCTAGACTGATGGTTTCCTGCACACTTATTACAACGAGGTAGCTCAGTACAGCCCATGGAAATGTGCCCAAATCTGAGGCAATTGTAACATTGTAGAGGTTTCTTACTATCCCTAAACAGCTCAACGAGCACTGCCAGATGACCAATCCGAGTGACTTCTTTAAAAGTTCTATTGTGCTCAGTGTTTTCAAATAGTGCCAGGATCAACGGCATTTCAACCGAGCCATTTGCCTTTTTGAGTCTTATTACTTTTTCAGGGAAGTAATTTGTCCCTTTGAGATCTTCAAGGAAATCATCTAAATTATATGTTACATCAACATTCTTTATAACATATTTTAACGGTTTTTCCGATTTCAGCTGGTGATGTTGTATTTTCAGAATATTATCACTCTTGATTCCTGACACTAATTTTTTATGGATGTCTTCATTTTGACACATAATTTTAATGGTGTCAGTCCTGCCTGTATGGGCTGTGATGCTTTCTAAGGGCACATGCTTCTTGAATTCTTCAAGAGTATCCCTAATTGGTTTACCGTGAGTAAGGATTATAATCGGAGGGATATACAGGTTTCCTTCTCCATGACTAAGTTGAACAGATCTCTTGACTTTCTCACGGAAGGCAACATCAGCTACATCACTGATGGCCGCTTCACTAGATATGTTGTCAATACGCATGCCTTTCTTAGATTTCTTGTTTGAGACAGGTATCCAGTTATCAACTTCCGTATTTAGATCCTCATTTAATTTACGCTTACTCTCAGCTTTATCTATTGAGAGGGACTCTGCATAGTTAAGTAAGGGTTCATTAACGTCTTGCAACGGTTCACTGGCATCCACCATCATGGGCGAATTTGAATTTGAAGTATTGAGGGAGCTCATCATTTCCCTAATTGTATGTTCGAGACTGGTAAGCCCGCTTGCAGCTTCATTTTGGGCACTCATAATCTCCGACTTTAGTCCATCAATTTTTGGTATCCAAATTACTAATATTCTTGGCCAGCGTTTCCACCTTGCGTTCAAGGTCTACATATTTGTTATTAAAAACCGTACGTAAAGCCTCTAGCTGTTCATTGATTATAATATCGAATGCATAGAATCTAGCATCCTTGCACGCGTCTTTATAAGCTTGATCACAAGGCAACTCTTTACCATCCGTGTATTTAACTATAATGTTAGCAGATTTCGACGCAGCGCCTGATGTCATCATGAAGCAGGTGTGGTGCTGGGTTTTGCCGTCCTTAGAAGGACGCACCTACTCAGAACGACTCAGTTTAAAAGACTTAAAAAAGTCCTACCTTGTTAGTCCTCTTGGAGATTCCACTGAAAAACGTGCAGACTGCAAAAGACAGTCACCTCCATCACTGTCAGCAGAATCATTTTCATGCCTTCTTTTGACGCTAGCTCGTAATGAGGCGTTTCCTTCGTTGTCCACTTCCAGGCAAGTAGAAACGTTTTCAGGATTTACCACTATCATGGGTGAATCAGAATTACTGGGAGAGCCCATAAACTTTAGGTACCCCCACTTTTCCGAACCTCACTGGAAAAATTTGGACCAAACTTCATAGTAATGTACAGTTCTTTCCTATTTTTCATTAATAACACTGTTCAACAAGGGTGAATTTTCTCATATGCAAATAAGTGTTTCCGAAAGATTTTCATGTGATAAATTTAAATCTGAAATCAGAAATTCTCTACCAGGCACAGTTTTTTTTAGTAATACGAGGATATATATGTGTGATTACACGTTTATCTTGTAAACTAAACATCGCCATTTTAAGTATATGAAACATCGTGTTGCCGCGAACGGTATAGTGCTGCCATCTATGTTAGTAAAGACGAAATATTTCCCGCAAAATTTTAAGAGCATCCGGATCTTTCTAATAACTGCAGAGAAAAAAAAATAGGAGACTTGTAACTTCAACGCACCTCGTATTTGTTATATTGTATTAATTTGATAACTATTCTGTGTTAACTATTCAATCTATATTTATTTGTTCTTAATTTTTGATTGTATGATTATCTAACTTATCGTAGTTAGATTTAACTACCTTAGATTGTATATTTTTATTTGCATACAAAGTACAATTTTATTTGTTATTTACTAACCTGTGTTTTTTTAAATTTACATTGTTCTTTTTTTTTAGACCCTCCTGACCTAACTCGTTGATTTACACCATATTGGCCTTGTAGGGCACCACTGTAATCTTTTCTAACCTCCATCGAAATAAATAAATAAACTCAACCAATTTTTGTATGAACCCTGAGCTGAGACTGGAATTGGAGACACCCCTTCTTCAGGAATGTAAACAAAGTTATTGAGGAAGGGAAACTGTGAGGGTGGTCTAGGAGTAAGGAGTGTTTTTGGAGAGCACAGTATCAGTGTGCAGGAGATCAGTGTGTATGTATTGAGAATTCAAGAAAACAATTGAGTGTTTGTGCCTGCATGTGTGAGTAAACAACTTATTTCTGTATTGTGCATTTTATCATAGTATACATTATTCATTCATTATTATTTTAATTAGGCCTATTTTGCTTTGCAAAAACATCAATTGATCCATCTATTTTAAAAAACAATATTTCTCTTCTAAATATGCCTCATCGAACCTGTAGAAAATTGCCTGACAGTTTCTGTTATATCTGCGGAGAGTTCACGTTTGCTAGATTAGAAGGTTTACAAACTTTATTTTGGAAAAGAACTTGGAGATCAGCAGAAGGACTGGGCACCCCATATTTGTCGCGCGACTTGCTATGTTAAATTGACAAACTGGTGGAAAGGTAAACGTAACTGCACATTGTTTGCAGTACCACTGGTATGGAGGGAACAAAAGGACCACGTTACAGACTGTTACTTTTGTATGACAAATGTTCATGGTTTTACAAATCGGAAATCTAAGAGAAGCATAGTGTACCCCAATGTGCCTTCTGCAATCAGACCAATTCCACACTCAGAAACTCTTCCAGTACCTATTAGACCAACAAATGAAGACAGTGTAACAGATACCGACAATGCACAAAGTATGACTGAAGAATTGACATCTCCTGAAAAAATGACCCTTCATACTAGGCCACAAGCTCTTCGACTCCACGTTTCATGACACAAGCATATTTAAACGACCTGGTTCGTGATTTAGGACTAAGTAAACAAAAAGCAGAACTATTAGCCTCCAGGTTGCAAGAATGTAATCTATTAGCACCAGATACGAAAATAACTGAGTTTAGAGATAGGAAACGAATTTTTCTTCCCTATTTTGCAAATGATGGCATGATGACATACTGTAGTGATGTTTGTGGCCTCATGAGAGCTTTGAACTTCAAATACGAGTCACAGATCTGGAGACTTTTCATAGATGGTTCCAAATACAGTCTAAAGGGAGTTCTCCTCCACAACGGAAATACAATGCCTTCTGTTCCAGTTGCCTATGCCAGTATGGCTAAAGAGTCATATGATGTTTTGAAAAATATGCTCAAATTAATTAAATATGAAGAACATAAGTGGAAAATATGTGGTGATTTGAAAATAGTTGCCATGATATTGGGTATGCAACAAGGCTACACGAAATATGGATATTTTCTGTGTGAGTAGGATAGTTGTGACAGAAATTCCCACTATGAAAAAAAGATTTGGCCTCAACATAACTGGAAAGTGGGAGAAAAAAAATACAGAATGAGAAATTGGTGGTCAGTGAGGATGTTCTGCTGCCTCCTCTTCACATCAAGCTAGGTCTTATTAAACAGTTCGTAAAAGCCATGGATCAATCAGGAAAAGGGTTTATGTACTTTTCAAAAAAGTTTCCTCATCTTTCTCCAGCAAAAATAAAGGAAGGCGTGTTTGTGGGCCTCCAAATTAGAGAACTTCAAAAAGACTCAGATTTTGAAGAATGCCTTGCACCGAAAGAAAAAAAAGTATGGTCCTGTTTCAAGAATCTCACTCAAAACTTTCTGGGAAGAAAAAGAGTTAAAAACTATGAAGAATTGGTTCAAGAAATGATAACTGCATATAGGGATTTAGGATGCAAAATATCTTTAAAAGAAAAAATTGCTAGTACAGTCCTCATCCGATAAGTTAAACCTCGACCTTGAAGGGAAGAAATTTATTCTATTACTAAAATAAATAAATAAATAAATAAATAAATAAATAAATAAATAAATAAAAATCAAATGTGAATAAATGGGAGGCAAGAGGATGAAAAAAAAATCTGATGTACTGCAGGAAAGTACTACATCAGATTATTTTTCATTTTCTTGCCTCCCATTTTAGCAATAGAATAAATTTCTTCCCTTCGAGGTCGAGGTTTGACTTATCGGATGAGGACTGTAGTACCAATGCGATTACAAAGAATTCTGTTTGATTTATTGCCATACGCACCAAAGATAGTTTATGTCCCTGGAAGACAAATGCCAATACCAGATGCTTTAATTCGAGATTGTGCAGCAATTAACGTTAATCAAGACAGTGAAGATTATGTGGTTCATTTGGTTCTACCTATGTCAGCAGAAGCTGCCACAGCACTACAACGAGCTACTGGAGAAGATCGTGAATTGCAAGAATTGTATCAACTAATTGAGCAAAGTTGACCCACAAATATCAAGTTAGTTCCATCTACTTTGAGAAAATATTGGACATATAGAGATGAACTGTCTTACTATGCTGGATCATTGTGAAAGGAGAAAGGCCATTGATATCACTCTCACTTCGAGGAAGATATTTACAAGTGATGCCTGGTGCGCATCTGGGAATACAGAGCTGTTTTAGAAGAGCTCGCACCGCTGTGTTCTAGCCAGAACTCACTGAAGATCTTACATCATTAATTTTAAGTTGTTCTATTTGTCAATTTACACAGAGAGACAATGATAAAGAACCAGTACAACTTCATAGAGTTCCAGATAAAAAATGGCAAATTGTTGCCACAGATTTATTTTGAAATACATGGAAAAACCTATATCTTGGTGGTTGACAGCTACTCTTGTTTTTATGACTTTACGGTCCTGAAGCATGCTACTTCTGAAGAGGTTATCAAGGAAATGAAACGTTGGTTTGCATTTTCTGGAATCTCAGAGGAATTAAATTCAGACAACGGACCACAATATTCATCAGGACTTTTCCATTAATTCGCAACTGAATGGGAGTTCAATACCTGCAGACTGCCAAGTCACTACTTAGGAAATGTAAGAATGATGGTACTGATATCTCGCTGGCATTGTTGAACTCGAGGAATACCCCAAGACCTAAGTTGGAATCACCAGCTGTCCGATTGTTTGAAAGACCAACTAAGTCATTGCTGCCTAGCATTTATAATAAACCAGAACCTAGCAGAATGAATGAAGAATTAAGACAACAATGGGAAATGCAAAAGAAATATGCAGATCGATCGCGGTCAGGCCATCAACAGTTTGCAGTCGGTGATAGTCAGACTTCTTAAAGGGTATCGACGATGGAAGGGTAATCCAGCAACAACAAGCATCTCTCCTTGATTGTCAAGCCAGATGATGGCTCGGTATTTAGACGCAATCATCAGGATGTACATAAAACCAGAGCTGTAATTCCAGCCGATCGAGTTTAACGTGTGACAAGTGGTCATCTGTCATCGAGAGTGTCAGAAAACGTGCCTGATGCTGCTTCACAACACCTTGATGTACAAGAGAGAATGAGCCATAGCCAACCGGTAGTGGAAAGTGGCGAATAGTTGCCAGTAGTTACTCGTTTGGGTCGTATAGTCCGCCCATCTAATAGTTTGGACTTATAATCTGTTTGCATGTGCTTTAAATGTTTAAAAAAAAAATTAAAAGAAAAAAGATATAACGTTAATGTTAAATTACGCCAATAGATGGTGAAATGTACACAGAGAATAAAATGTGCTTGTTTAAAGCAAGGCTTTTCTACAACAAGTTGGAAAATCCCGTGTTAAGAGCTTTGGACATTTTTTTCTCTGGCCGACAATGCGGTGCAGCGTACACTGTAGTTGGGAGAAATTCTATCGCTCACTATAGATTAGTATACGTTTCCTACCACGATTAGTGTCCAGTAGGTCGTGTTCCTACTTATCGACTGAACTTTTTCTCAAGTATTTTAAGGCTTTGTTATCCGTGAAAAATGAAAACTTGTTTTGTGACGAATTGCAAAACGGGTTATAAAGTCGGACGATCCGAACATTAAACTCTTTAGAGCTCCAAGAGGTCCAGTTCGAAGGAAACATTATTTAAATGTTTTCAGTTCTAATGGATGTTTCCAGAATGTGTCCAGTTCGAATGGGTAAGAAATATTCCGCGATCGGATCATGTGTTGACAGCGAAACATTATTTTCGTGAAGCCACTTTTCTTTCATGAAATACATGTAGTAGAAATAGCATTGGTATTATTCGTTCATAAGAGGTTAAATTGCGTGATTTAATGCCACCGCAGCATAAATCACGCTCTCAATCGCTTCTCTCTCTCTCTCTTCAAAGTTTTGCAACCTGACTTAGAAACGGGGAGGGAGGGGAGAGACGATTTTATTTTCCTTAAATAAAATACTTATTCACTATATTAATGGATGAACTTACAGCTGGAGAACTAGAGTTAACTCGTATAATAATTTAAAAGTCGATTTGTTGGATTAATTTAATTGTCATCGGCCTCGGTAGCTGCGTGATTGCCTCTAATGTCCGAGGACGCAGGTTCGATCCCAGCCGAGGACGACGAAGATTTTTCAGGGGGGAAATCCTGAGATCACTCACTTCCTTTGGAAGGGTAGTAAAGCCGTTGTTCCCGTGTAGTGGTTTGCTGGCTACACGTTAAAGAACGCTTGCGAGGCAAAATTTGTGGCCCCTATAACGCCGTCCTGATAGGACCATAGTAGTTAAAAGGGACCTTAATACCAACTGATCAATTTATTGTGACATTTCTTCAGAATATCACAAAACGATGATTAAATTAAACACCATTATTATTAAATAAACTTGATATAATTTAAGCAATGATTGGGAGATATTTAACTACATAATATAAAAATTGTTTTCAGCGATTTTTATTACCAATCCTACAGGATGAATCAGAAATTTATCCGCTGCACTGTCTTTTGCGCCATCTGTCAGCAAAGAAAAAATAGGACCAAACTTTGTTGCAGTAGGAAAATGTTGCTTGCTCATTTTGGATCCGACATAAATTAACAAACAAACAAAGAACATTACAGGAACGAGGGAAGGAGGTTTGTACATTTTTTGTGCTTCGCTTGAGTTTTCGGTGGACAGATTTACGTTCCAGTAATATTTATTAGATTCCTCTCATATTTAAAAGGAGCAAATTCTCTTCACTGACTTTTAACAACCAACGATGTTTTTTTTTGTAGCTGCCATATTTTGAATAGGCGAGCTGACCTCTTAAATAAGTTTGCGTGTCGAATTCATCACGCCGTCTGTAATATTTTTGTTTATATTGTCCCAAAAACCTTCCGATCAGTGTAGATTCTCAGTAATTCATTCTTTTTTGTCTAAGTCGATTTTAATTTCAATCTGGCTATCACCATGCTCTTGAATTTTCATTAAAGACAGTTCCTTTCCATAGATGGCGGTAGCCACTACTTTATTTTCGCTGTCGCTTCCGTTTCCGAGTCTCTTCCATTGATTCGCATCACCGTGTTGAATGAATTATATTCGTCATGGATTTTTGACCTCTGGTAACTCTTGGTATATCAATAATTGTATACTTACAGTCTATCCTTCTTGTCCAGCTTAAACAATTTGATAAATGGAACGAAATCGACATGGTCAGCATTCGCCAAACTCCTATATTTTAATTTATGATTCGGGTTACACTCATTAATCAAGACCAGTAGGTGTATTTATAAAAATAGTTTCAAGTGTTTTTATAAGTAATTTACTGTTGTTAAAATAAATGATCCTCGGTGTTCTTTGAAACTGATAGAACAAAATTCTAGAGTTGAGTACTCAATTGATTTGATAGTTTATATGGTGCAACTCATGTTGTTTCTTAAAAATAACGTGTTTCGTTGTTCTTTAGTCTCTTGAGAATCTTTCTCATGTTTTTTTATGTATTCTAAATGATATTTTTAATCTTTTATTTTTTTTTTTTAATATATTGGTAGGCCTATTTGTTGAATCAGTAAAGTCAGGAATGGATGAGGGTAGAATATTTGTTTTTCTATTTCGAATTCTTTTTGTCTTCGTCTGAATTGTATACGTTTTGTGGAAATTTATTCATTTTGGCTAGCCTGCATATCATTTCTTTAACTATACTTTCAGTGAATATAGGTTATTGCATTTTTAAATCGGGCTCTCCTTACAAAATTAATATTGACTTTTTTGTCGGTTTCTTAGTGTTAGCGAGTTTTAAATGGGGCAAGATGGTGGCTTGAGGATGGGTGAAAGAAGAACCGATGGTTTGAGATAAGAAGGGAAGTGAGGTAGAGTGTTGTTTATTTCCAATTGAATTCAATATCAGCGTGTAACGAATGGTAGAGATATGTTGGAATGGAGACTATAAATTGTTTTGGATGCGAAAGAATAGAGTGTATCCTGTTTGCAGAAGAGATGATTTTATTCTAAAAAATGGTATGCTAAAGTTAAAGAGGATGGAGGAGAAATATGGTTGAGAATTAACATGAGAAAAAATCAAAGGTCATGCGAGTGGGTGAGTTTTCGAACATATGAAGTGTATATGAAAGGTGAAGACTAGAGCAAGTAGAACTCTAAATACTTTAAAATATTAAAATGAAGGCAGCTACAAAACTGTGGATACTTACAGTAATGACAAATTACTTGGGACACCATTTCCATATTGATAATTTATTACCACGGATGCGCATTTCTTTCAGCGTGAAATCAACTACAGCATGTTTGCAGACAGGTTTTAAGGAGGAGGTGGGTGAAGACTTGATTGGAAATTGGAACTCGCTTTCAAAATTGGGGAACAGAATAATTTTATATTAGAGAGGTCCGTAGGGCCTTTATCAGCGTTTAATAATACATTAGAAGGTGCTTTAAGAATTTGTATTGATTCTAAAAAATTTAATTCGCAGGGTCATTGACACTCTCAGGATTTTATAATTCTTATTTCTTTGTGACCTATCGGGTAATAAAAATATGTTCCCCAAAACTTGATCTTTCAGGATGATTACATTTTTTAAATATAAGAAAAATGCTCATCTATTCTAATGGATATGTTCCTCTGACTTTGACCTCGATATTGAAGCGACAAACATCACAGCTATCTAATCACCGGACACCTGATCTTGATTTCAGTGGTAATTTGCCCTTTGTGCTGCCGATCTTGAATCCAATACTGACGTTAAATCTTTCACTGATTCTTTGCAATCCATGACATAAGGCCTTGGTATACGGGAGAAACAAATAATTTATCTTTTGTTCGGCTTAATGTAGTGATTACATGAATTTTTTTCTTAAGTTTTCTTGAACAACTATCGATCATACTTCGTTGTATCCATTTGGTTAGCTATTTGTTTTATCTCTTTGATTTCTTTGTTCTTATCATCTGTCATTGGAATGTTGATGGCTCTATGGAGCATATTGCTGAACGTCGCTATTTTGTGTAGGAAGCGTGTATGAAGTCCTGGACAAAGTTTGATTTTCTATGAATGCTTTTACTTCTGCTAATTTTTAAATTCAGGAAAGGCAGCATGGCATCCTTTTCCAATTCCATAATAAATTTTATGGAGGGTGGAAGCCTGTAAATAATAATTCCATCTGTAATTGAAAGCAGTGGCGCCGACTTCAGGAAAATATTGGGGAATGGGGCAACTTTTGTATACCCATCCAGAAGAATGCCCAAAATAAGAAAGATACTGTGAGAAATTTGAAAAAATATAGAAAAAATTCGGGGGGGGGGGGGGGGGCCGTCCCCCCCCCCCCCCCCCCCCCTCAGATTTGGCGCCTATATGATTGAAAGGTTGACCTAGACTTTCGCGCATATAAAATCGAGAAATAACTCGAGCATATTAATTATATTTTTCAGGGAACGTTCAGTAATTCTTTCTGAGTATCCCGCGATCGACATGACGTATTGGACGTATGCGCAGTAGCAGTAGCAAATATTATACAGGGTGACTTTTTAAAAAGTGGCCCGGTGAACAACGTGTAAAAATGAGCATGAAAAGAGATAACAATGATCAAATAACCTAGAGTAGGTGCTGGAAGTGTCCTCCACTGACTTCGAGGCACGTGTGAAGGCGTGTCCACATGTTCCTGAAGGCACGAGCAAGGGTTTCCGCTGGAATACCCTGAATGGTTACCTGGACATTTTGTTGAAGGTCGGCGATTGAGCGCGGATTGTTCAGAAAGACCACACCTTTCAGTGTACCCCAGAGGAAGAAATCGCAGATCGATAGGCCTGGCGACCGTGATGGCCAGGGCTGTTCTGTTCCTCGACTGATCACATGTTCGGGTGGGAACACTTCTTGGATACGGGCAAATGTTGCGTGTGCAGAATGGGTTTTTGCACCATCTTGCTGAAAGTAAACGTTGGCACGCTCGTCATCAGTAAATTGTGCGGCAAACACCTTGAAGATGTTGTGCACATAAGATCACTAATCACAGTTTCATTGAAGAACACGGATGATGCGGCAGCCGGAGACAACACACCACACTCCAATTTTTTGTGGATGCAGTGGAGACTCCATGAACACATGCGGATTAACGGAAGACCAGTGGCGCATGTTCTGTGAGTTAATGTAACCGGACAGATGGAACCACGCTTCATCTGAGATGAACACATAAGCTGGTTTTACACTAGCAATCTTTCCCGGGAAAGTGGCGAGCTGTACCCGCGAAAGTTGTTTACACTATTCACCAACGAGGCTGTGCGCGGGTAAGATGAGCACGCTAACTTTCCCGAGCTGGTTTTCCCGGGTGGTGTGGCTCGCTTCGCGAAAACGAGGCTCATCTCCGTTGATGCGATTGAAACATAAGAAAAAATGGCGGAAGATAAGCCGGGCAACGAAGCAATGGTGTATGTGAAAAGAATAAAGGTGAAATTCATCTTTCGAGTTTGTATTATTGTTACTGACATGTTGGCCTCCATGTTCGTTACAACGATTAAAATAAATCTGCCTTCGTTACATACTCGAGAAAACTTTCTCGGAAAAGATGCTTTTAATGTAAACAGTTAAGCGGCTACAGCAGGCTCTAGCAAAGCGAGCGCAGTCCGGGTAGCCTTTCCCGCTAATAAAGCGAGCTAGTGTAAAACCAGCTTTAATCATCCTCCAGCACCTCCGGAGCAATGGTGCTCAGGAACCATTCACAAAACTGAACCCTGGCACATCATGCAACTGATGCACAGTGGTCATTTTAAAGGTGTAAGTGTAAATCATGTTTCATGATCTTCATTGCACTTGACTGAGACAAACCCAGTAGCTGAGACAGCCACCGTGATGACGTTTTGGGACTGCGTAGCAAGTGTTCTTCAGCAGTATCAATGGTTGCTGTCGTACGGACCGTCCTTTTGCGCACTTTCTTTGCATTCAGTACTGATCCCGTTGCATGCCATTTCGCAATTAAGTTTTGCATTGCAGGAGGTTTTGCAGGCACAGAATCAACTTGAAACTTAATTTTAAACTCATCTACACACTATTTCTATGACCCATGCCGTGCATAGTGCTCTACCACAAAAATGCATTGTTGGAGAGATAACACCATTTTCGCCACTTCGCACAATATCAACTACGCAATATCATATGAATGACAAGTCATTTGAAAACTTACTGTGCAGTATTTCGCGCCAGGATTCTTTTAAAAAACTCGCCCTGTAGTAAGCAGTGTCTCTGTAGCCTTGGAACCCCTTCGTCCTTCGACAAACTGATTAACATCAATCGTATATTCTTGCCCGTGATCTCGTTTCTTCCCCATACTGTGCTTGAAATCTTCTCAAAATCTCAACAGGTTTGACCTTCTCCTTCACAAAAAAATAGATTATACACTGCTGCCCCACAGCTACAGTGAATCTGCTACTGCGTATGCGTCAAATACCTCATGCCGATCGCGGGATACTCAAAAAGGATTACGTAAAGTTCTCTGAAAAATATAATATACCAATGTAATTTCTCAATTTTATATAGGCGAAAATCTAGGTCAATCTTGAACGAACCTGGTATCTTGATGTAAAAGTTTCAAAGGACTGGAGATGTGTGAGATAAAAGTGCGAATTGCGATGGCAAATACGCATTCAGACGGAGAAGCAGTACGTTGACCAGTAAGATGGGTGTAAGCTTATGGAAAAGAATAAAATATCTATGGAATGTCAAGTAGCATCGGTGTGAAACATAGACGTTATAAAGAGAGACTGGGAAAAATTCTACACGGATTTGGAGGAAGATATTAAATATTCTTTGATAAGAGAGAGTGAGAAATGAAGTGCTGAGAAGAGAGAAGGTTTTTGAACATTATTACGGAAAGAAAAGAAATTGGTTAGGGTATGTACGAGGGAAGATCAAAAAGTAAGTTGCACTTCCACGGTATGGCCATTTATTACACCACCTATACAAAAGCAACACGGCTATGGCAGCATACAATGTAGGTTCACTTTTCCACATAGTCCCCAAGAGACCCTAAACATTTATCCGAACGATCAACCAACTTTTCGATTCCGGATGCATAGAAATCTCCTCCAGCGTTTTGTAACCACACGGTGACAGCCGCTTTCACCTCCTCATCGTTTCGAAATTGTTGTCCACCGAGTTCCGTTTTGAGCTTACCGAAAAGATGAAAGTCGCATGGCGCTAAGTCGGGACTGTATGGAGGATGTTGCCAAACCTTCGTCGAGTGATATCTTCGTCTTTGATATCCGTGCGTCCTGCTTCAAATTGTTGACACCACTTTACAATTCCTTGCCGGGAAATTGCACGCTCTCCATATACAGCAGTGATTTCACGATGAATGTCCGTGCAATTCACCCGTTTGGCCCATAGAAATCGGATTGCTGCTCGCACCTCAAGTTTGGAGTGGACATCCAGTTGACGCGCCATTGCTTTTAGCCCGCTAGTCACACAAAACACGATGGGGAAACCACAGCAACCGTCTATGCGACGGATTCCGACGTCTGCGCAGTTAATGTCCCTTTCTCCGCTTTTGTCCAAGATTGCGACACACAGCGCGCTCCTGCGGTGAGTTAGTGCAACTTACTTTTTGATCTCCCCTCGTATTAAGAAGAATGTTTGATGAAGGAATGCTGGAAGATAGATAAAGAAAGAGGAGGAGATTAAAGACTCGTGCTCTGAAGAAATGAGGATTGTATAAAAAGATGAAAAGAAGAGCAGAGGATAGAGAAAGATGGGGAAGAGACATTTGGGATCTGCTGCAGCAGAAAACTGATGATGATAGTACGAAATTATGGAGAAAAATTTTTTAAACAATCTACTCCAAGTGATCGTACGTTTTAGATTGCTAAATTTCTCAAACATTTTTATTAGGGTTGAATTTTGGAATGATGTAATTTTCATATTTATAAATTTATAAACACCACCAGATGCTAGAGATTTGGATACTGAAGATTGGGTCCAGGATATTAACCCCCGCCGGTCAAAAACTCCACCCCCCCCCCGGATAAAATTCGCTAATAAGTAAAAAGTAGAAAACTGAAACTATTTAAAGTTTTCTATATAATAAAACATCAATTAAGCATCACTGTCTATCTCGGATGAATAAAACAAAACTGAGTCTAATTAGATTTTTTTTTTGACAATTTTTATATAATTAATTTCTTATAAATCTATTTAATGTGAACAATATATCTTAAAAATCTATAAATTAAGTGAAGGGTTATACAGAATGTCTTCTGCTCAATATCTTCTGTCCATCTCTGAAATCAGTACACAGATTTCTAAATCTTTTCTGGAGGTCTTTGGCTTCCCGTCTTACTTTCTTTTGAAGTGGTTATCCTCTTGCGTCAAGATTAAGATGCATGGATACAATGGTTGCGTCTGTCCTGATACATTCTATAGCAGTCCAAATTGTAGGGTGAGAGTAGCCTACCAGCTGTTTAAATCCACGATTCCAACTCTCACAAAGGTTGCTGGTACGGTATTCATTATCGATTGTAGTCTGGTTTACACTCCATTTTTCTTGTGGGAATAAAGGAGGAATACTCCACATATTCAATGCGGCGATACGTATCAGTTATATAAGTTCAACTTACTAAGTTTCATCAAAATAATCCACGAGGTCTTCAAGTCCAGGAGAGGTATTTTCTTTTTTATATATATAAGCCATTGCATCAGAAATACAATCGATAGGAAGAAAGGCAAGTCCATCTAACATGCCACAAAAATGCTTCACATATCATCGTCTTTGTATATGTTAGTCAACCCAAGACTCTGCATCTTTTGCATCGTGTGTCAAATGGTAAAAACAGGTCTTGGCATTAACTTGTGGGCCCAGCTTGTTGCTGATGGCATTCAGGGCAGCTTGTTCGAAGTCTGTCATAGTTGTTGTGACATTCACATAAAATCCAAGTTCGTCCCCCTGTCACGAATTATTATCAAGAACTTCACATAAACGCAGCTCACCGCAGATTCTCCCAAAATGGCGCGGACGACATATAGTTGTTCAAATAAAGACGATGCATAAGTAAAACACACATCTATATACCAAATGTTGGAATTGGCCAGATGATACAGTAGCAAACATGATGATACAGTTCCTTGCTTCTGTCCCACTGTCATGAATTAAGAAAGGCTGTGGGTCTGATCCACCTGTCATTGTCCACTCGCCTTCAATACGTAACTCCTGAAGAGGGGTCTTGAGGAAGACATTCTTGACGATGTCTACGAATACTGCTTTTAATGGATTTCACTTGACCAAGTGCAACTCGCCCCTCTTGTGTCATTCCTGCCATATAGCCCAGTTGCACCTATCCAGTGCTTTCTCTGCTGACAACTGCAGATTCCTTTATCGTCTGTCACATTTTTGTTGCTTCCACTGCAAATTTATCTGGCATGTGGTTGTGACCTAGAGTAGATATATTTTTTTACATCCAAATCTATTGTCAGTTTGCTGTTACAGGAGAAAGCTGCTCTCCTAGAACATTCCCAACGTTTTGTTGACGAAGTTGTAGACTTCTTTGTGTACATGTAGCCACGATAGCATAATTTTTCTCCACCTTTGTTGTTGCATATAATTTCCATTGTGAAGTAATGAAATATAAAATTGATGAAAATGTAACTCGTTATCTTATTTACAAATAAACTGTTATTACATCCAGAATTAAATAAAAAAAAAAGCACTATACAAAAACCGGTCATTTAATTTTGCAAGGAAGCTGGGAGTCTTCACAGAAGGATAAATTCCAGATGACAATCGACAATAGAACAGTGAAATTTACTGAATTCCGAATGACAATCGAACAGCGCAGGGAACAACGAAACGAGCGGTCCGGAAGCAAAGCTTTCACTGCCGTACTCGTCCAGGAAGCAACCGGGGGAAGTACACTGAACTAGGCAAGAAGCCAGATGAAATTTAGTTAAGTCATCCAGAGGATAAAGTGGAGTCCTTTCCTGAGGACGATGAAGCTGATTATTGATTGACGAGGGACATGGAGGAGCTAGGAGATTTAGTAGTCCGGAAAGGTGGCCTTATGGATATCGTCGAAATTGATGTCCAGGATATGACGAGGTCTGTGATGGCTGAGGAAACTTCTAAAGGTGATCGGGTGGTTAGAATTTCTGCCTGCAACCAGAGGATTGGGATTGTCCTTAATTTTCGGAAGCAGCTTCTTCAGCGACTCCTGGTGGAGCTTGCTTCCCAATTGGAGGTATAACGATATCTTCCGCAAAAGAAATATTAGTTGCAACTCTTGTGTCAAGTTGGGCAACTGATCCAAAAATAAATATCTGGAGAAAACCCCTTATTGTTTTGCTTATTTTTGAGAGCAACTGAAATTCAACTCATTCTATCGACGATATCTTTCTGAATTTTCATATTTGCTTGGGGTTTTTATAAGAGCAGCTCTATACATTTGGCTAATAAATTATGCAAAAGACATTTCGGTAACGCTTGCGCATAACTGATGCGCAGTTAAACATTATTTAGTAAAAATGATCATATTTCATCAAATATTTAATATTTTTCAATCCTGATTGCAGGTTGTTGTCTCTAATGTGGTTTGTCAAGCGTCCTGAAAACGGCATTGCATTGGGTTGAAAACCCTGCATGTTATAAACAAAAAAAACTTACTGAAACATTTCAATTTTTTTTAAAGAAACCTATATATCTCCATGATTATACGTGATATTCTCATATAAATGAAAACAGATAAGAAAAAGAAGCCTCTTATGGTACAGCTACAACGCATTTCAACCATTATTTTTTACAAGGTGATCCCAAACATTATATTTGTAGTTCACTTTTTTGCTAGTCCCCTATTTGCCTTCGGGACAAAACCTTCGCTGAAATATACGAGGTTTAACATTCTCTTTATAACCCTCAAGTTTAAGGATAATTCGTCGAGTATTTTTCTAGATAATCGACAAAAGGTCTAAAATCGAAAGTGTCCGATTACTTTTGGATAGACAGTGTAGAACACTAGTGTGAGGGGTATTCCTTTCCTTCTGGGCAATGCAGAGACCCAGCCACAACTCCTTCCACTCGATTCCTCTCCCAGAATGTCGCACCTCAACAACAAAATTCATTGTTCCTGATTACCATAACAAAACGAGCCAGCGGCTAACCACCCACCACTACGCGCCAAGCTACAGTGCGACAATGCAGGATCCACTGAATTCTAAATAAGCAGAAAAAGAAACAAAACAACAGATAAAAATGATTCATAGACAATATAAATTGAAATTCTAAAACAAAATGTAATAAAGGAACAAGTAAATAAGAACAGTAACACAAGTGACAAAAAAGTGATTTGTCACAAATTAAATCAATTAAAATTATCGATAAATCTATATTTGACTAAGTTGTACCCGTTTGATTTTCCCGAAATTGGGTCCCCTATATACAGAGTCCGCCAAAAAAATGTATACACTCTTGTCAGGATACACATGGGCTTTATGGAGGTGATGAAGAGGTCTTCACCAACAGGTCGGGGCGCCACCACAAAACCACCTAGCCGTAGGAGCTTTCCTGGATGACAATCTGCAGGGACATTGAGTTCCCTCCACGGTCGCCAGATCTAACACTTATGGACTCTTTCTTGTGGGAACTGTGAAATATCAAGTCTATCGACGAAAGCCGCGCACGTTGGAGGGCCTTCGGCAAGAGATTACAGTGCCAGGTGCAGCGATCTCCATTGAAACATTGACCGACGTAGCTGGGGCGAGTGCTCGTCGTTCCGTTATTGTCTGGCCGCCAACGGCCAACATTTTGAACATCTGAAGTAATCATGTGCTTAACTGCAGACAGTACTCATGTGTGATAAGTACACAGTCCAGTCGCATTAATGTGATCACCTGTCAGTAACGAGAATAACCATCTTTCGCGGCGCGAACAGCTGCAAATCAACAAGGTTCTGACAAGAATGTGAAGCCATGCCGATTCCAGCTCTCTGCCGTAGGTTGCGGTGTAAGGATCCATGGCGCGAACAACCCGATCGAGGTGGTCCCACAGATGCTCTATGGGGTTTAAATCCGGGGAGTTCGGGGACCAGAGGAGTACCATAAACGGATCGTCGTGCACTTCGAACCACGTAAGGACACTGCGCGCTGTATGGCGCATCGCATTATCCTGCTAGAAGATGCCATCGTGCTGAGGAAACACAATCTGCATGTAGGGGTGGACATGTTCCGAAAGCACAGATGCGTACTTCCATTGATCCATGGTGCCGTCCAATATGATGAGTGCACCCAGGGAATGCCATGAAAACATTTCCCAGGCCATAACGCTGCCTCCTTTGGCCTGGACCCTTGCGGCAGATGTTTTCTGACGCTGAACGCCGTACACGCCATCGCCCATCTGTCCAATGGAGCATAAACCGTGATTCATCGGAAAAAGCCACCTTTCGCCACTCTGTTGCTGTACAGTTGCGGTACCGGCGTGCAAATATCAGTCTTTGTCGCCGTTGAACAGCCGTCAGCATTGGTGCACGAACCAGCCGTCTGCTCCCGAGCCCCATACGCAGCAACGTTCGCTGAACTGTCGTTGAGGATACATATTTGGTAGCTCCCTGGTTCATCTGAGAGGTCAGTTGGTCCACGGTTCCACGTCTGTTCGCTTGCACGGATCTCCGTAGCCGTCGTTGACCACTGTTATCTAAGGCCCGTGGTGCCTCACACTGAATCTGTCGCTGATTTTGGGTATTGCCATTTTGCCATGCACGTACACTTTCACCACGGCGGCACGCGAACAGTTCACAAAACTAGCCGTTTCGGAAACACTGCCACCCTTAGCATAGAAGCCGATGATCATGCCCTTTTGGAAGTCGTTACGTTTCGCCATGACTCCAACAACTGCAATGTTTTCTGCTTCCCTCTGACACCCTTCGTATACCCCCCCCCCTCCCACCTCTGATACGGGTCACGGGTGGTTACCTTATGGACGTAACCAATTTCCGCTGATGTTGAACGTAGGGGGTGGTCACATTAATGTGACTGGGCTGTGTATTTAAATGTAAAATAAACGCAATAAATAGTTTTCGTTCCGTATAGTGTGTATACATTTTTTGGCGGACTCTGTATATGGTTTCTTGTTAATTTAGCGTGACCACCGAAAAGATTGGTAGTCACGAGAGGACTTCCCCCTCGCTCTCCTCTGAATACGCCACTGGATAAAGATATTACATTATTAT
Organism: Rhysida immarginata; assembly: GCA_023313115.1. Lineage (NCBI taxonomy): Eukaryota > Metazoa > Arthropoda > Chilopoda > Scolopendromorpha > Scolopendridae > Rhysida > Rhysida immarginata. The sequence continues at coordinate 1,034,386 of JAHWFO010085106.1, forward strand.
TTATTTATCCATTGCAAATGCAAATTAAGTACTTACAGAATCGAGTTACATTATTATGACCACCAGCTAATATCCCTAATAACCGCCTTTAGCGGCACGGACAACAGCTAGACGGCGTGGGAGCGAGTCAATAAGATTCTGGTAGGTTTCTACTGGTAGCTGTTGCCATGCAGACTGTAAATCATCCGATAGCTGCTGAAGGGTACATGACGATCGAGGTGATCCCAAAGGTTCTCGAGTGGGTTGAGGTCTGGGGAATTAGGGGTTCCTCAAACCACCCCCGAACAATTGCAGCCGTATGTCACATCGCATTGTCTTGCTGCAACGTGCCATCCCCCTCTGGGAAGACAGTCGTCTTGTATGGGTGTACTTGATCTGCAATTATGGATAAATAACCGAATCGGTTGAGAGTGCCTTCCACAAGTATCAGTGGGCCCAGGCAATGCCATGAGAACACTCCCCACACCACGACGCTGCCGCCACCAGCCTGGATTCGTCCAACAATGGTTGCAGGATGCTTGTTCTCGGATGTTTCTCGCCTCACCCGCTAATGACCGTCACTTCTGTGGAGCAGAAATCATGACTCATCGGAGAAGGCAACCTTTTTCCAGTTATTATTGGTCCAGTTTCTGAACTGTTGGGCAAATTGAAGCCGTTTGGCGAAGAACCTTTGTCAGCATGGGTGCGGTAACCATCCGTCTGCTGCGGAGGCCCATAACTAGCAAGGTCCTTTGTACTGTGGTTTTAGCGTAAGTTGGTCCACTGTAGCTCTTCGGTTGGCCTTCACACACCTTCGGAGCCGAAGTTCACCTCTCTCATCAATGGCACTTGGTGCTCCATAGTTCCCATACGTTTATTCTGAACGGTCCCATTTTCCCAGTCATGGTACACTTTAACTACAGCAGCACGAGAACAGTTCACAAACTGCTCGGTTTCCGAAATACTGCCACTCTTGGCCCGAAAGCCGATTATCATCCCCCTTTCCAGATCTGATAAATCACGTTTCCTACCCGTTCAGCAATGAGTGATGTGTTTTTAACATAGTGGAAACCTACCTTATATAGTCACCTAACCAATTCCCAACTCGTGACAGTTCCTCGGCTGGGCAACCCCGAAGACAAACGTAAGAGGTGGTCATAATAATGTTACTCGACTACTGAACTCTAAATCAACTAGAATGCCGATAGCTACCACACGCTAGCATACTGCCCTGAAGCCGGGCAGCGCCATATTGCTGGTTCCCTCCCTACTCAAGTTATCATAGGAATCTTTGCTAAATGGGACAGTTAAAAATTCGTTTTGGCGGTAAATTTAATACAAATGATCTTTACAAAGTGTTTTTAGGCTCTTAATATTAGATATATATACATTAAAATATATAAACTTGACAATAAACATTCTGTATACTTTCAGTCTTACTTAAATGGTTAGGTTATCTTTCATGATTTAGCTATAAATAATTCGGTCTCGGAACACTTTGGTTATCTTCCCACGTCCCTTTTTGTTCTTATTTTGGCAGTAAAGTGCACTGCAGGTGGGCATTATTCTAAACCTTAAAAAAACGAATTCTGGCCGATAATTCCCTCTCCCGACGGCGGGAACGCACGTTTTGGCGCCGTATGATTTCCTGGTCCGCGGCGATTGCTTATCGTCTGTCTTTCGTGGCGGGAACCTATTTGCGATCCGTTTCTTCGAAGCCCCAGTCGAGGAGACCTGCTTAGAATTGTAAAAAGTAACGGACTCACGTTCGCAACTTTCTCCTGCTCGGGCGTCTGTTTGCTCTGACCGTGCTGTTGCGCTCTGAACAATTCTCTGCATCGGGTCCTCCTTCGCTGTTGGAGCTAAGGCAGATGGTGTTGCCTCAGCAGACGCCTAAACATGAATCTTAAATTTCTAGGCGTCTAGCGCACATGCTTGTAAGTGTCTAGCGGTCCCGTTTAAGGACTGCGCAACTTATTCAAACACCTCTAAAACGAGGCCCGTTCACTACCGACGAAGTATCAAAAGGCCATCGGAAAAGTGAGGTGGAAAGTCTGGTTTCCTCCGATGACCTCGCATAAACACTTGGATGTTGAAAAGCGTTTCTTAAACGTAAACGGACCTAGCTTGGACCATTCAAGAACAAGTAAAAATCGGAGTTGAATGGCCACTTTTATCCATACAACGGTGAGTGATGGAGGTTGACCTAGCGATCGACTCAAACGGGCCAGCCAAAGTTCTTTATTAATGAAGGCAATCGCCAGAGCTAGGTCCGATTTCAATACCTCGCCGGGTATTGAAATCGGAAAAATTGATACGAAAAATGCACCAGCCCGTAATGCTGCTTCAAACGATCCCAGATCGATTTCGCAAACGGGCACTCGTAAAAAATATGGCTGACTGTCTCGTCAGCGCCGCAGAACAAACATCCAGCAGACTCGACCACTCTCCACTGATGAAGTCGTGTAAGAGAGTGAAACCGTGATGCAACAGTCACCATTGGTAATTAAACAAGTTAAGAGGAAAAAGGTTTTTATCAAACCAAGCTTTTATAATGTTTTATTTAGTGGCAACAATACAGCTTAATTTTGCAACAATAAACAATAGATACATTTACCTCTCGCCATAACGAAATGTCCAATTGTTACAACAATCAATTCGTAGTAATGAGTTAGTACCATTAGAACACGAACCAATGAACGGATTTGAAAATTTTTTTCTTTATCATAAATTGTCATCGATTCTGCATAAGTGTGTCAAATTGCAGCTCCCTAGCTTGTCGGAAAGTTGGTTTAATATTGATTACAAGATTTGACCTAAACAAACTAACACAGCAAAGTTATAAAAAGCTTTTAAAAAGGTGAAGGCCAACAGACGATAGCGTACGGTAACAGTTTTCTGTACTTGTGTAGCTTTAACCTGGAGTGTCAATTGCTGGGCCATTTCCGCTACAATAATCTTACCTGTATAAGAGACATTAATTGCAATTCAAGCAGTAAAGTGTTTCCGGAGGTGAATTCATTTATTCATAGTGATACGATCGAAGGTGTTTTTCCATTCGGTTTGTAATGCTACATGCAGTCCTGCAGAGCATAATTGCATGATTGAATTATCTTACAAGGGAATCCTTCGAACATGTATGCGACAGATTTCCACCATACTGAAATATGTTACTCATCTGAAGCTACTATAGATGCTTGCAAAATAAGAGTGCGAAATTTTGTTTCTTTCAAAATAAACAGCGAAAACGAAAAAATTTGAGCACACATAGCCATACAAGGACTCCATTGTTAAAGTGGATAGGCTCTGTGGGATTCCCTTGTTAGTGTATAAACCCATATACAGGATCGGGACACATTAATATGACCACCTGCTAGTATCCGGAATATCCACCTTTGGCGGCAAGCACAGCAGCTAGTCGACGTGTCAGAGAACCAATAAGTCCTCGGAAGGTGGTTGCAGGTATCTGGGACCATTCGGCGATCAGTGCATCCCGTAATTCCATCACCGTGCATGGTGGAGGGTCCAGCTTGCGGACATGGCGATCGAGATGGTCCCACAAATGTTCAATGGGGTTTGATGGCCATGGAAGTAGCTTGAATTCATCCTCATGCTCCTCGAACCAGTCGTGGACAATTTTGGCAGTATGGCAGGGAGCATTATCCTGCTGAAAGGTGCCATCATCATGAACTGTCGACATGATGGGGTGTACCTGGTCTGCGACGATCGTCAGATAACGAACAGCATTCAGTGTACCCTCCAGCGGTATCAGTGGACTCAGACCATACCACGAAAACATCCCCCAAACAGTCACACCTCCCCCACCAGCCTGTCGTCTGCCAACGATGGTGTCGGGATGCCTGTTCTCAGATGCTTCCCGGCGAATTCTCCATCGTCCGTCCACTCTGTTCACCAGAAACCGCGACTCGTCAGTGAAAGCAACCCTTTGCCACACGGCTGAGGTCCAATGGCGATAGTCCATTGCGAATTGGAGGCGCTTTCGGCGATGCACAGGCGTCAACATGGGTGCTGTTACCATACGCCTGCTCCGGAGCCCCAACCTCAAGAAGGATCGTTGCACTGTCTTGCTGCTGACACGCCTAGTGGCCGTACTGTTCATTTGTGGTCAGTTGCTCAACAGTGGCACGCCGATTGGTCTTGGCCAGGCGTCGTAACCGACGCTCGCCTCTAGGATCGATGGCCCGTCGGGCACCACAGTTACCTCTTCGGTTGCTCAAAACTGTCTGGTTCGTCCAGCCACGGTACACCTTCAGAACGGCAGCCCTAGAGCAGTTCACAAAGATGGTAGTTTCTGAAATGCTGCCCCCCTTGCCCCGATATCCCGCATTGCTAAATAAATAAAAAAGATACTACATGTATTCCAAATATATTTTCCAACAAATGACAAAGATCATTGAACGCAATCTGATCAATGATCTTTGTTGATAATAAATTGTCGGACGAAATATATATCTGTGTTGAAATAAATTGTTTTGTGGACAAGTGGAGCGTCTCCCAATTCTTCATCTTAACTGTAAGTATCCACAGTTTACTGGTATATATATTTTTTACTTGAATGACAAAGATGATGATGAAGTTGAAAACTATACGAAGAAGTCAAAGAAGTCATAGATGAGAAATGGTTGGTGAACGGAAAATGACTTCTTGTGATTTGTGTTGAAAAGGTAATGTTGTTAATTTTTCCGTGCTGCTCCTAGCTTTTCGTTGTGGCACATCAGTTTGCCGTGTCACACTGGTTGAAAGTCCATGGTTGGGCTTTTGTTTGTGGGTTTGTGTCTGTAACTCGATCTTCTCGAAGCGCATGAAAGATTTTAGAAATGTTTTTTTCACCAATCGAAAAATATGGTCGAAATTGGTACATTATGGTATCATAGGAAATTTTCAATGCTTATATATGGCATATAATATATCAAACAACTTGGAAACGATGTCATGAACGAATATATAAAAGTAGTTAACAAATTCGAAGATGGTGGAATTTGATTCAGTGGAACATGTTTTAAGGTTTTCAAAAATGATTCAAAAATTATGGAAATATGTTTCAAATGGTTTATATGACGGCGACTGGTTTGGCTTTTTGGTACTTGACTATGCCATTCTTGAATGGTTTATTTATCACCATTCAGGTTTCAATTTCAAGTTGTATCATATACAATTAATTTTGACTATTTTTTAATAATTAATTCCATGGACTTCTATCATTTAATGTTCGTATCCTCATTTAAAATACGTGACACTATGGTTCGGCAAGCCGTCACTCGTGGTTGCAGGTGCTTGATACTGATTTCTAAATGCTGACACACACGCCTTTGTGTACCTTTGAAACAAACATTTAGATAAGCAGGCAGTAAAAATGAAAATATAATCTGTATAAAGGGCATACCATTGTTTATAAACTTTTATGCAAGAAGAAATCTTGTTATCTTACTGAACCGGCCTTAAATTTGCTAACAGTGAGCCGTTTTTTTCTGAGCAGGCCTTGTATATTTACTTTCTACAACTTTCATTCAGGGTTTCTTTAAAATGACAGCCAATTTGACATTTTCATTCCAGGATTATAGAATCAGCCTGAGCAATGATGATAAAGTGCAAGGAAGTAAGCGAGTTCGTTTGAATTATTGTGTATATGTTTAGTACTTTATAGCTTTAGTGTTATCAAATAGCAGTATTAAATTGCACACCTCACTCTGAAGAGCTTAGCTTCTCTCCCATCCTATTAATAAATATTGTATATTTAAACAATAGATTCTTTCTCGCGCCTGACTTATAATACATATACTTATATAGGCACAATTTCAAGGGTATGAAATGACTGCTCATTTGCCATAATTTCCATGCGAGTTCTACGCTAATTTTACTTCAGAATAAAAAAAAATACGATTCCGAAACGGTTGCCATTGCAACTAACTTTTTCATTTTATTTTAAAATACGATTATCCTTCGACGATGAATGAATTGGGAAGGCGGAGTCTAATAAGAGACGTCAACTTCTTTTTTCGTCGCTCTGAAGTTTCTTCGCAAAAGTGCGGTCACAACGCGGCTTCAAGAACTGCGTCATGCGAGAAGTTGACGAGAGCGGCTTTCTCGCGTGGAACAGGTGTCGTTTTACGGTTTGGCGCGTGGCACCGTGCGATAGAGTAAATGACAAGCGACACCTCCTGGCCGAAGTAGATAGCGACGCTCCAACAACTTCCTCTCCTCTAATCTCGATTGTTAAGTCGAGAAGGTCACGCGGCACTGTTGCTTCCGACCGTAATTGGACGAATTAAACCATGTCTCACTTGCCGACAAAGTTAGCACTTTCCCTCCCACAACATCATTATTCATCAAACTACAACACAGCAAGTTAGTATAATTGCATTGCAGCGAGTGGAGTTTAAAGTTTGTTAAATTAAAAATACGTTGTTTTTTTTATTCAAATTTATTTTATTTTTTCCCATAAAATATTCTTCTACATCAAGTACGCTTTACAAATCAAGGATCGCTAGTGACGCAGTACTATATAAGTGACGTCAATAACAAAAAACAAAAGTAAAATTTAAAAAGTAATATGAAACGTAATATAAACTGTCTCTTTTCAGCAAGAAATGAGCTTTAAGCATTTTGATAAGAAAAAGCAAAGAAAATAACTAGCCTAGATTTCTCAAATTTACATCACGAACATTTAGAAACTTTATTTTTAACAAATTTTTCCATTCTTAATGAATGCTATGTCAACACGAAAATAAAAATATTTTGAGTAATATGATTTGAATAAACATCAAAAGCAGGTTATGTTTACTAATTCTAAACTAGAATGTTTTACCGCATGGGAGGGGAACCCTTTTATTATAAACTATTCGATTGTCGAAATGGAGCGATTTATCAAACGTACAAAAGTGAATGATTTTTGGCTTTCGGCCACGAATGGCAGCATTTCAAAAACTACAGTTTGTGAACTGTTTACGTACTGCTATCGTAAAAGTGTATCGCGCATGGCAAAATGGCACTATAGAAAATAAGCGAGCCATGGCGAAATTGTGGTGCTCCAGGAGCCATAGATGAACGAGGGGATTGAAGGCTGTGGCAGTGTAAGATCTGGACTTTATTTTTTGTAAACTTTCATTGTTGGGATGGCAACTACCGCCTTTTCAGGTGTGAAACATCTGAAATTCATCAGAGACTTCAAAGACAGTTCACCGAGTTCATTCGTCTTTGCTTGGTGCCAAAGTTTGAAGGAGGGCGAGAATCCACCGGCAATGAACCTCATAAGGCAAGGCCGGCAACTGCTGTCAATGATTGCATCATCGCATGAACAAATGAGCTTATAAGGGACAACTAGCAGATTCATGTCCGAGAATTGCTTCAATACTGAACATCACCACTGGCAGTGTGAAGACCATCATCCACGATAAGCTGAAATTCAACAAGATCTGTGTCAGATGGGCCCTAAGCAACTCTCCGAGGATCACAAAACCACCCGGGTGGAAATCTGTTCCATGCTGCTGCAGCGATATGACAGGGAAGGTAACAGCTTTCTAAAGCGTGTTGTGACCGCCGATGAGACATGGATTCATCACCATACTCCTGAAGGCAAGCGTGCGAGAATGGAGTGGCGACATACTGATTCACTACGACCCAAGAAATTCAAGATGACACCGTCGCCAACGAAAGTGATGGCGACTGTATTCTAAGAATTAAGGGTATCATTCATGTCGATTTTCTAAAAGAACGTCGAACCAAAAATGCACCCTACTACTGTGACATTTTGAGGACTTCCCTGAAGCCGGCATTAAGGAAAAAGCGCCCAGGACTCCTTACCAGTGGTTTTTGTTTTCTGCAAGACAATGCCAGACCACACACAGCCAAACCGACTATGGACACACTGATGAAACTCAAATGGGACATCTTACGACATTCTCCATAGAGCACGGATCTCTCCCCTTGCGACTATCACCTTTTTTTTGGACCATTGAAGGAGTTGTTGGGAGAACAGAGATTCGGCTCCAATGAGGAAGTGTAAAATCTACTGACTTGGTTTTGACATCAGCCTGAAGATTTCTACAGAACCGGTATCCAGATGCTTCCAGAACGCTGGAAAAAATGTGTAGAGAAGCACGGAGAGTTCTTTGAGAAGTAACTGGTGTGTCTCTTTTATTTCGTAGTTTCCTGATTTTAAAGCTCAGGTGAAATTTGAACGCCCCTCGTATATAGGCCTCTCTGGTGATGTGGACTCCATTTGCCTCGCTATTGATTTCTTCAGGCTCGACGCAAATTCATTTTAGCGTAAAATGCGCTAGCAAGCAACTGCACATGACCCCGGGCGCAAGTTTTTGCTGGTGCGTGAGTGGGGAAAAAAACCTGTTTGGCAGCGCAAATGCCTGAGTGGGAAAATTCAACTTTGATGGTGCATCCACCAGCTAGCTTCAATTCGACAGCATCGCATGTCGAACAGCAAGCTTTCTTTTTCAAATGGCCTCGATAAAAATTAATTGGTCTACTGAAATGGAAACCATGATTATTGATTTTTATAGAGGTTAGTAATCGATTTTCATGAATTTTATTAACTACAGAGGTCGTTAGGAATTTATGAAAACGATTTGCATATGCGCCTGCCGATTGTAGGACAATACCATGAAGCTGTGCTTCCGGGGTGATGGGCACTTTACAGGGTGAGCATTATCTTGAGACAACTGAATATCTCGGAAACTAAGCACTGTACGAAAATATGTCCAAAATCAAAAGTGAATTATTTCGCGGGGGAAATTCATTAGTTAAAAAAAATACCCCTCCCCCCTTTGTGAGGGAGGCTGGAGGAAGGGGGTAACTTTGAAATCTTAAATAGGAACCCCTATTTTTAATGGTTTATTCAGATTGTACACAATATTCGAGAATTTTTTTATTCTTGGTGTTTTTTTCAATTGATCCAACCGTTTAGGAGATAGAGACCCTGAAAGTGTTGAACTTTTAAAGTTTTGAACCCAATTTTATCGATGAAGACAGAGATAGAGAGTGGGTCTTACAGACATTCCTATTCTACTTTTTAACGGTCTTTAAGAATCCGAAGTCAGAATTTCAAAAATCCGATATTTTTCAATACACACGCATAGACTCTGTCTCCATAGGACTGCTGCCCCCAAAAGTTTACTTGTGCAGTAAAAAATTTTGAATTTTTGAAATTCAGACTTCGGATTCTTAAAGACCATCAAAAAATAGAATAGGAATGTCTGCAGACCCACTCTCTATCTCTTTGTCTTCGTCGATAAAATTGGGTTCAAAACTTTAAAAGTTCAACACTTTCAGGGCCTCTATCTCCTAAACGGTTGGCTCATTTGAAAAAACACCAAGAATAAAACATTTCTCGACTATTGTGTACAATCTGAATATACCATTAAAAATAGGGGTTCCTATTTAAGATTTCAAAGTTACCCCCTCCCCCCATCCCCCCTCACAAGGGGGGGGGGATAATTTTTTAACTAATGAATATCCCCCGCGAAATAATTCACTTTTGATTTTGGACATTTTTTTTCGTACAATGCTTAGTTTCCGAGATATTCTGTTGTCTCAAGATAAATGCCTCACCCTGTATAACAACTATCTCCATACACTGTTGCCGGCCAGGTGGCCGAGAGGGCTAGGGCGTAGGCTTTCTAGTTCTCGAGTCCGCCTGGCTGCGGGTTCGAATCCCGCCGTGGGCATGGATGTTTGTGTTTGTCCCGGGCTGCGTACAGATATAACTTGTGTAAAAGGCGCAAAATGACCATAGTATTCGACGCCAAATTTCTAGAACCCCCCCCCCCCATACACTGTTCAAAGTATCAGATTGTGCATGATGCTGCCGAAAATCGCTCCGTTTTGGGAGGGGTACATAACAGCTCTTTCCGACGCAAAATATTCCGTAATTATATAATTAATTACAATTCCGCAATTATAAAGGCCTGCAAGGAGCGTGGATTTTCTGTGTCGAGACGGAAATAACTTTAAAAGTTTAGCTAGAAGTGGTGCCTTCCGGCGGGGAAAAAACAGCTCAATCCCCGACCTTCTACTAGTCATACACCAGAGGTGGTCCGTAAAGTTCGAGCTCTCATCACCGGATCTAATTCTGCAACGCAGAAGACCATTGCAAACAAAGATAGGGACATCTGTTTATACTGTAAACCCTAGTATCAACCAGGACCTACACCTGCAAAAGCGTAAGAAAAGCCGCGTTCACAAACTGTTACCACGCATTGTCAGTGAACGGCGCACCAACTGCCGAAAGCTCTATGAGCACCACCTAGCCGGTGAAAAATGGAAATACATCGTGACATTGGAGGAAGCATTCATTTACTGTATCTAAGTGACTGTAATAAACCCCGAGAAATATTTTACCATCCACGAGGCTCTAAGGACTTCGAAAAGTGGCACACGGAATGTAAAGAAACTTTTCCACGAGGCTTCATGATTGTTGCCGGTTATAGATACAACTGTAAACTGACACTGCACAAGGTAGATAGAAAGACCAAGATTAACTCAGCTTACTACCAGGCTACCGTTCTAGCGCCTATTTTCATCCGGGGTATCCCAGCTCTGTACGGCGCAGACGCAAACCGGGTGTGGATCCACCAGGACAAGGCATGAAGTCATACATCACCATCGACGCGGCAGTTTCTTCAACGCAAATAGCGAAAAACGGGAATCCATTCCATACCCTTTCAGGAGACACCAGTGAAGTCACCAAAGGCCTCACCTATGGACTTTTGTGCCTTTGGGTTATTGAAAAGGGCCGTGAGAAACCGACCTCCGCGTACATTAGAAGGACTTTGGAAAGTCTGTCAGGAGTGGTTGAAGATTGATATGGGTGTACTATGTTCCTTTTTCAATGGAAACTCAACTGCAGGCGATAGTCTAGATGCAGGGCTATCAGACTGAGCACAATTGCTGGTGGTGGAAAGGATTGTTAGCTGCTCACGGACGTGTTTAGTTCGTTTTCATAGACCCGAACGACCTCTGTAGTTTTTATGTATATACACAGGTGAAGAAAAACAAATGGTAGATAATGATACACATAATAGATCATGGTATAGTGATGCATTTTATCCCTATGAACATAGAGTCGGAACTCCCCCCATTTTAGAGATATGGGGGAGATAAAAGTGGGTTGCTTCCCTAGTAAGGTGGCTTCCTGGCGGTTGCAGTACAATATGGAAATACCTAATGGACAGATCCATAGCAAATGCAATAGAGTTGCAAGGTTGCCTCCATTTAGTTTCTTGTTAGTCACACGACTGTCCATATACCCCCACTGCGGTTTGAAATTAAGAGAGCGTACACTGAACGCTTCTACGTGTGATCGCACGATGTAGCACTTCACACATGAAGAACTGGCTGATATGCAATTAACGTATGGTTCTGCTAATGGAAACAGCGCAGCAGCTCAACGATTATATCGTGAACGTTTCCCATGCCACCGAGCAACGGAATCGTTATTTCGCAGATGCGATCTCTGTATCCAGACTGGTGGACGTAATTTTGAGCACCTTTTGTAAGAGGTGGATTAAATTGTCTTTTCTCCTAGACGTACGAGTATGTCCTGTTTGTCTGTCTTATGTAGCGCGGTAGTCTTTCCCTGTATGCCAGGAAGGGGAATCCTCCTTGCTGGGGAAGCAACCCACTTTTCTCTCCCCCATATCTCTAAAACGGGAGAGTTCCGACAATATGTTTATAGCATCACTATACCAGGATCTATTATGTGTATCATTATCTACCATTTGTTTTTCGTCACCCTCTATATATTTTTCCGGGGAGTTTACATCTAAGTTGTGATGTTTGATGAAATTTTGATCTGTCTTTTTTTTCAGAAAAAGAAATTGCTTTAAAATTTAAAAACTCTCGGGAAAAATACAAAAGAGAAACAGAAAAAAATGAGTAAATTTATTAAATTTGGAGCTCTTGTTGCTCGTTTTTTAATCCAATCCCTAGTCGGACCTCTATTTTTTCGGGTGGTTGTTCATCTTCTTGACAGATCATAACGACACATGCTGCCAAAACTTCTGGGTCCATGGCTTTCAAACAAATTAGCGATGTGTGAAAGATGCCCGGTGTTGACAGAACAATGCGGTCAAGCAAATTTGTGAATTGACAAACTGCGAATGAGCTGCGGTAAAATCGCGATTTTCTGCACGTCAGAATTTGTGGCCGTGCTCGCGGATTGAGACTACACCAGCAATATACGAATTTGCGGCGGCCCTTAGACGGGAGTCAAATAGAGCCAAATACCGACCTTCCCAGTATGTTATCCTGGGCATCCTTGTCCTGATCTTCTGGTTATTGTTCTACTTTACTAAAAATTGTTTCCGGAGATTGGATGTTATTTATTACAATAATTATTAAACACTTACGAGCAAAAAAGCAAATTGGGTGCCTGTGAATGACTGATTAAGAGGGGTGTTCTGATGAAAGAACATCAGAGTATCTTTTTCGGCCCGCGAGATTATTTAGAAATATGTGCAAGAGAAACCAGAAATAGGATAATTTGAAATTATTTTTAGGGAAAAAGTGCACTTTATATTAAAATTCTTAAAAAAGGTTAAAAATCTTTAATAAAAAATTTGCCCACCCCTGTCTCAAATGAAAGTATTTCTTGGAGGAACAGACTTCTGACGTGATGAAGCGCTTAAGAGCCAGTAATTCATGGCAGATGAGTATAACATCGGCACTAACATCGGCATTGAAAAAAGTGTCTCTCGTTATTGATAAGAGCAACTTCTCCTAGAAAGAAAGCCTCACAACTGAAAAGTCATACATTGTTACGTCATCATAAGTCGACCCACGGCAACGCCTCCTAAAGATGAGGTCTGCGCCAACGCCTCCTAAAGATAAGGCCTGAGCGCGAAAACGTCATACATTGTTACATCATCATCCGAAGATACGTTTAATCGCATTACTACCATAGTCTTTGAATGGTCATCCAACCCCATTGAAAAATGAAGCTAAAGTTTCTAGCTTCCGATAGGGGGGTAACTCAACTGAAAAATGGCGCTGCATGTACAATCGAACTAAAACCGCATGCAGCGCCGCCCTATCATGAGCTAGAAATTTTAGTTTCATTTTCAGTTTCAATGCAGCCGGAATTATTGGCATAATGCTGCTGAAATTGATGTATTCTACATAATCTTAAAGAAATAATTGACAATCCAACTACTGAATGCATTACATAGCTCACTATTAATTTTGGGCATCAACTAAATAAATAAAATAACTTTACAATTTAGGAAATTCAGATCACGCTAGGTGCCGCATAGAGCGCAGAAAGTCCATTGCGACTATGCGGCTCCTAGCGTGATCTGAATTCCCTAGCTTCCCTTAACAATGGAAAATGACGGGAGTTGAACGACCATTTACTTCTATAGACCGTGATTACTACCAATAATAAGCCCTGAAATGCAATTAAACGTATCTTCGGATGATGATGTAACAATGTAAGACCTTTTCGCGCTCAGGCCTTATCTTTAGGAGGCGTTGCCCAAGGTTATTAGAATAATAAGGTTGCGCGCTCAGGAAGGTTCCGTACGATTGGTCGAATTCAAGCAAAGCGGATGACGTCATCCAGAGGCAAGCGGCGCGGAAGGGAATGAAGCGATTCAACAGAAAACGATACGATCACGACGGTATATTGTAAACAAAAAGTATGAATTCAATTTTACATAATAATGGTCGGAAATTAATTGAATATTAAATAATGGCATGAAGTGTAATTTCTGAATATTAAAATAAAACGATGAAATTATTGCAATTTTGATTTTACAGTAAATAAAGTTATATCAGGAACATATGAGGAGTCTCATATATTCCTGTCTATATGAATAAGTCTGAATCGACTGATTAAATGAAAATTGATCGAGTAAGCTTTCATCGACAAGAGAATTCTCGAATAGTCAAATTTAAAAGAAACTATAAAAATTAGATGCGTAATAAAATGAATTCATTGTTTAGGGTTATAGCAAAAGAGTCCTTGGGAAAAGAGAAGAACGAAATGCTTCCACCTCTCTTTCATTCTGGCAACACGCTATTGCACAGTTGCAAACCATTTGAACAATAAAATTTCAAGTTTAATTACTCTATATTCACTTCATCACGATATAGGCAGTACGAGCAACAATTTTATTCCGAAATAGCTTTCATGAGTTCCACGAAAGTACCTAATAATGCCTCAATCAAACCGAAATTCGCGCTGATTCATTTGCTAATCGCGCCACTTCGCCTCTGGATGACGTCACTGAACGCCGAGATCTTTTTGAGATTGTGCGAGTTGCGAGATGTTGCGAGATCTGCTCTGAGCGCGCAACTTTATTATTCTAATAACCTTGGGCGTTGCCCACGGAGATATAGTACGGCCATGGTCGACCAAATTTAGGGCATCGATCTATATTAACTAACTGAATGCACCACTCTATGGGAGTTGAGTGAAGCCAAATAATCGACTACTTTTTCCAAGGGGGAAGGGCAAAAGATCGCTGGTTTCTATATGCTAACGTTGTAAACGGGATAACTTCTTCGATGATTATTCAATTTATTCTTGTAAAAATGCGAAAATTATAATCAGTAATTAAAATATTTAAAGAGACAAATTTTATTTTAGAATATATGAAATATTTATTTAAAAATTAAGGGAAAATTATCAAAGAAAAGTAAAGTATTTAATGATTAATATGTTATCTTGAACATATCCAATCTGTTAAGTTTTATGCATGATTAAATAAAATTAATTTGTGTAATTTTTGGCGAATAGAGGTTGCATTTCCATTTGCAGCCATTGAATATTTCTTACCATAAGTAAACAATCGAATTTTGAAGAAAGTTTTAGCAATTATACTAATAATTTGACTCTCATGCAAATCTTCCATTAAAAAGTCATTCACAATTGGATGTTTACCTCTAAAAATAAAGTGAAGGTTTTTGTTACGAATGACACAATTCAGTAACAATTTATCAATGTTACGCTTATTAATTCCAGCACTGCTATGTATAACAATGGCTTTAAATGCCTTTTCACAAATTTCAACAATTTTCAAAACCTCATCTGAGGGTTGAATTAAACCACCTCTATTGATACAGTTTAAAAAATCTCTTGAACTTGGAAGTTGTCTTACGTAAGAATGTTCAGGCAAAACTGGTTCACAGTTTCTCTCTAATAATTCCAGGCAATCAGAACAAGTAATTTTGGGTTTGATTTTTCTAACTATGAAACCAGAAATGTAGCAAAGAATATTTCTTTGAAACCCAGACAATAATGTAGCATCCAATAAATCTGCAAAATATTCTATTTCTTCATTCCCGGCATTAATGGGTTGTGATTGCGATTCCCTAATAGAACGTTCTTCAGATCGAAATTCAAGAATAGAAGTAACAGGTTCTTCATTAAACCCAATACAATTACCTGTTCCTTGATAGGCCACACTGTTTTTTAAAAGGAGTTTTCGCAAAGCCCATTTGAACTGGAGAGAATTTGGATTGTTGTTCGAACCTAAAGAAGAACGAATACAGCTAAAGAAAAGTTCAATGTGATCCTGAGAAAATTTGTAAGTTAGAATGTATTTGAAAGGAGCCTCAGATTGAGACAGAAGTGCTGTTGCTATAAAGATCACGGAGTCCAATGCAATAATAAACCCAACTGCAAACATTCGTCTGCTATGTTTTGTTATAGGAATGCCTTGTATTTTGAGATCAAGCAGGTAATCTCTAGTTTTCTTTGCTATTTCAGTTTGATGAGCCAATAATTGCAAAGAAATTGGAGCTTTGAATCCTTTTGAAATTGAATTACGGCTATTCAGGAGATCAAAAATACGGTCAATTGTACGTATAAATTCCTCCGTATATTCTGAGCCTTGGAAGTCTGCATGACCATTCATTCTTAAGAATCTAATGGCATCAGCCACACCTGAGCTCAGTAACTGTGTTGCCAATCTTACGTTCATTTGTTTGTTTTTCCAATGAATATGAGCCGATGTAAGCTTATTAGCAAATTTTAAACCTTCTGTTTCTTGAAGTTTATTCAACTGCTCAATGAAGTTCCATTCAATTTTACCATTAGGACTTTCCAATATTTTCAAGTCTGACAAAGTATTTCGTGCCAGTTTAATCATGACAGGGATCAAAAATAACCGCTATCTGTCCCATTTTAGAATGTTCAAATTTTCCATGAAATGTATTGCTTTCTGGATCGATGACACAACCTAAAGCTTTAGCGGTAGCTAAATTAACTGCAGCACCATCCCATGTAATAGACCACACTCTGATGTTTATTTCATGGAGTTTACCAATACATATATCCAGAAATTGAGTCTGTACACAGGATGAAATTTTATTTACAAGCAAGTAACCAATTGGACATTTGAACCTTTGTTTGAGCGAAACAAGCATTACAACTAAAGCCTCTGTTGCTAATTCTCCATTATCACTACATACACCTGCACAATCGACAAAGCCAGAATATTTTGATTGTTTGGTATCCCAGATAATTTGCTTGCGGATGGCCATTGAATCAAGAACAATACCACAATCTAAGAGCCAAGGAAACTTCTCACGATTTGCTTTTAAATATTGGAAAACTTCTTCCAATAGTCCTGGTTCAAAGTTCGTTTTGGATACCCATTTTTGCAAAACAGTTGGATGGGGCAAACTGAAATGTGAACGAAGGTAACGATATGCTTTTGGTGAATAAAAATACACAGTCAATGCAAATTGCTTCTTAGTATCTGTGTACCTCTCACCATGTTTTGGAACACGTGCGTTTTTAAGTTTGTGCACGAGTAAATGTAACGGAATGCCTTCGAAGTGAGAAGAAAGAGTATCAATCATATCATCAGAAGTTAATTCCTTGCCCTTCAGTTCTTGTAGAAGACTTTTGAGATTTTGTATTTTATCTAAAATTGCGTCTACGAAGTTTCTGTTGCAGTGTTTAGATTTTTTTCTGCATTTTTCCAATTGGTGAATAATTTTTGTTTTGTTCTTGATTCAGCCGTGGTCTGCCACGTTCAGTTGAGAACTGATCTGGAGATTTTGGTGAAGAAGGCAATGATGTGTTTGAATTTACAATAGCATCATCTAGAGCAGGCAAACAGATGACCTACAATATGCAATAAAAATACTTCATTAAATAATTTTTATTATTTACTTTATTTTATTTTATCTTACTTCATTACAGAAATTTCAAAAAATTTTTAAAAATTTTGCCTTTTCAAAATAAACCTGGGGCGAATTAAATTAACAAGAGAAATAAATATTTCAATTGTTAAATTCATCTAGCTCTAAATATATTTTAAAAAAACAGGTTATTCAAATTTTATTAAAATCACTGAAATGAGGTATAATGAAATAAGTAATTTTACAATTTACAAATTAAAATACAAATAATATTTAACATTAAGTGAAATAGTGTTTTCTGTTAATGAAATAAATTGCTGCTGGATTATTTCAATTGTTGGTTACAATTAAAATGTTACTTGAATTTTGATTTATATATTTGAAAATTATTATTTAAAAATATTATTATCTTTTTAACATGTAAATCATTTTAAAATAAATTAATTTATAACCTATTAAATTAATTCAAATCAATTATGTTTTATACATTACCTTTCTGGGTGGTTCTTCCACAAGTGCATTGCTTCTTTTGAGAATCCGCCTAGTAGAAATTTTTGCTTGCATATGTTGTGGGAAAGCAGGGAAAATTGTAGGATAAGCATTTTCTTTTAAAACAGCATAGGATTCAGCATTCAGTTTTGGTAAAAAGCAGTCAGAAGTAAAATGAGCACTGCAAACAACACTGTATTTGTTTGGCTTCCAATTTATTTTTTTTCAGCTGATTTACCCATTTTTCCAGCAATTTTTCGTTAGAAAATGGAAATCTAAAAGCAATTTTTAAGACTTTAGCATTCCTAATGCATGTTCCATTCATTTTAAAAATGATGAATAAAAATAAATTTACTTACTTGTGGAAAGTTACTTCATGGTTTTCCTTACTTCGTCTATTTGAACAACCATAAGCTGAACAGGATTGCACCATTTCTATATAATTTTTTTTAAATAAAACTATTCATGTAATATTAACTATATGATATACATACATCAATGAATAAACCAACTGAAAATCTAACTCAAAACATGTGGCTGGACGACTGTTTAAAACTTGATTAAAAAACGCGCGTTGCTCCGTCGAAAACTAACATCAACGTGATGCCCTTCCTACTAGGCAAACGTAGTCGATTATAAGGCTTTCACATGCATGCAGCATAGACAATGGGAGTGGTGCATCCAGTTAGTTAATATAGATCGATGATTTAGGGCTTACTATTGGTAGAAATACGATCAACAATGGCCGAATTATGATGATGTAACAATATGTGACATTTCAGTTGTGACGCTTTCTTTCTAGGAGGTGTTGATAAGAGCCTCAATAACAATGGTGATTAAATAGAAAAGAAGAGTTAGGTTTTGTATTGTTGCAAATAAAGTTTTGTTTTGATATCTTTTGCTTTCTGTAGAAATACACTCAAATATTATTTACTTTCTGGACGACCCTCGTATTTAGAAGAATCTGCCTTTCATTTTTGAACGCCATTTTTCGTTATGGTTTCAGGTTTACTTTTCCACAAATCCTCGTTTATTATCAACAAACGTACAAACGTTCCTCAGTGCGACAATAGACTGCGCCGTTTAGCAAATCTTCCTTGCCCTTCGTACGCAATACTGCCACGCTTTATGCATGCAGCCATAATACTGAGCTGTTTCCTTTGCTCTTGCTAAATACGCCTCAACGATTTATCATCTTTGGAAGTCTTACAGATAGATCATTCACTTTATCGACCGCTCGCATTAACCGCTGCCGCATACAACATTGCTATAATGAAAAAAAAAACATGCAAAACAAATGATCCACAACAGATAATCGGAACATCATGTTTACGTGAATACACAACTAATACACCTCAGCCAGTGTCCTCGTTATTTTCTACCCACTACATGTATGTGTATAGTATTATACGTCTAAAACCAATCGTAGGCATAAATTTCTTATTATACCATGTTAACTGCTGTTAGACATTATGCTAATTCCCCCATTTATGTTCCGCTCCTACTTAAAAGAGCACTTTAAAGACATTTTTAAAAACTAGGTTCTCATTAACAAAACCTTATTTATTTTTTGAGGACGTAGCAACTAAAATCTCAATTCCTCGGTTTCTTAACGCAGTCTCACTTTTTTCAAACAAAAAATATAAGATTTTCGTCCATTTTATTTTTTTTTGCCCTCTGTTGTTGTCGTCGTTTCCATAACAACGGCGTCGTTCTTAGCCTCCGATTGGCTCGACCGCAAACAAGAGAAGTTCGAGTCGCATTTCAAGTGCAAATCCGATTCCGACTCGTTTCCATCACCTTAACTTTAATCCCTTTTCGAGTGAAATTCGTCCAATGGATTCCCCGATCACATTTCCACATTCTCGTTCCCCACCAAATAACGCATTCGATCTCATTATAGGCACTGAAACATAGGGACGCCGCTTGAAAGAAGAGATCCCGTTCGAAACTTTAAATTATAGGTAGATTACTGCTTAGACCTCGTCAGCAACTCCATATAACAATCTATAGCCCTTTGAATTGGATCGTTAAATTAAAAGCTAATCGTAAAAGAGGGAAGAGGCTGTTACGTGAAAAAATGGCAAATTCCTGTTCGTATCAAAATTGGTTTTGAAAACTGTTTTTCTTCCCACGCATTTATTTCCGGTCAGATTTAAGATTCAAAAAAGCTCTTTCCCTTTTAAAATCTAATATTCAAATGAGGGAAGAAGATGGCGAGTGGGGGGGACCCCCAACAAATGTCGAATGCAGCATTTATCGACTGATGCGAGCTTTTACTGGTGGAATTTCAACTCTTCCCTAATCCTTATTCATTCGCCAACATCGTACTAGTGACTTTATTATGAGATTATCGATGAAAATTCATGCAACTCAGAACTTTATGGTAACCATAAAATTTTACAAATAAAGACACGTTCCTAATAAATTTCTAAAATCTAAACAATATAAAACATGTTAATCATCCGTATGATTGTAGATCAATTCGTGCGGATATTCGATTAAAATATTTACTAGATAGTAATATCTCGGTTAATCTTGCTAAGAAATTGATATAGGCAATTAATTGAAACGTAGAAATTATTCTTCGAAGTACTACCTAAAAATACCAAGAATTTTCTTGTAAAAAGCAGGAAACGTACTTTACACCCTAATTTTTGCTGTCACCTTCAAAGTAGTCATCTCTGGCACGTATGCAAATATCCAAACGATTTCGCAGTCCTGGAAGTCTGAAGGCACTGGGTGTTCAAGTCCAGCGGCGATTTCACTTGGATATCTTCAACGGAGTTAAAACGTCGCCCTTTCATTTTAGGGAAGAGGTAGCAATCGCAGGGGGCTAGGTCAGGAGAGTAGGGAGGGCGACCGTTGTCATGTTGTTTTTTGCCAGGAATTCCTTTACAACCAGAGAGTTGTATGCGGGCGCGTTGTCATGGTGGAGTAACCGGGCTTTATTCTTCCACAAGTCAGACCGTTTGCGCGAAATTTTCCCTGTAAAAACTCAGTCTCTTCAAAATCTCTCAGTAAAACTTCCTGTTGACAGTCTTACCAAGCTGAATAATTTGTAAATTCGCAGAAGCACAAGAACACGTGGCAACACAAACAGCAATAACTCACGAAGAAACGCGCGTACGATTACAAAACCTCGCAGACATAGATAACGAAAAGTGGCTATGTACAGTGCAACCTTCCGTTCAATCACGGTGTAAGATTAATATGTGTACAGCTCTGCCACATTCTTGTGAATTTAGAGCTCGGTTTCCCAAAATGTCCGCATGATGGCGGTGAGAACTGTGGGCCTGTAAAGCTTCCCCATGGTGTAAGGTTAATCTTACACCATGAGCTTCCCTAACCAGAGCTTTATGGGCCTGGCTTAAGAATTTCAAGTTATTTCTTAATGACTTTAAACGTTTATTTCTGTTAAAGATAATTTATTTTCTTTACAATAAATGCCATTTTCACATAACGAATTAAAATTCTTTATACGAGGCTGAGTCGAATGAAAACCGGAAAACCACTGTAGAAAATCGAAAACCGCTCCCATTGCGATCAGGCCCAGTACGCATGCGCGTGGACTCTCCCGCCATCAATAGGGAAAGAGCAACCATAGTAACCGAGGCTATCGGCCATTTTGAATTTCACTGGAGGAATTTCACTGCTTTCTACAAATACGCATGCTAAAATTTAGTGATAAATCTTCTTTACTCACTGGAATAACATGGAAAACGCTAGTGAATATTACAAATCTTTAAGTAATGACTGTGCTGAACGTTACCGAAATAAAATCAAAGATATCGACTATAAAGACCCTTATACTATTTCACGTGACGAATGTTTTAGTGATTATTCTAATTTTAACCCTCTCACGCACGAATTATTAAAAACGCTTTAAATTTATTTATTTTTGTTTTTATGATATCAGGGAGTTTCAATTATATAGAAAATATAATTATTTTTTTAATTATATTTTTTTTTGCCCTCGTATGAGGCTTACGGATACAAGACAAAGGAGTCCGCTTTTTGCTATTCTTTGCCTCATACGTGCCACTCAGGAGTCGAAATTTTAAAACAAAAACAATAATTACGCAGAATCCCATCTTGTGACGACTTGTATAGCTAAGTTAGACCTTATACGAGGCTATTGTTGAACGGCCAATCGAAAAAAATCGAAAAATCGGCTATTGTTTATATCTTTTTTTAAAAAAAAAAAATCGAAAAATCGTACAAGGGCTACATGCTTGAGAGGGCTAATGTATTATTTGAAAACTTAACTCTTCCTAAATAATTTTAATTTATCTGCTTTTAGCTTAATAAAGTTTGTGGTTAAAATGAAAATAAAACATTACTGATAAAAAATGATCAGAGCAAGTTCGGTAATTTTTACACATTTCTTCACTGAAATCATCTCTTTTGAGTGAACGAATCCATGCTGATCTTTCAATTTGCAGCTTTCGAATCTCCTCTGTATGTCTACGATTAATGGCGGGAAATCGATAGAAAGAGGCGTTAGTTTTTCCTCCTTTGTTCCCACATTCGACCACAGCGCAAAAATTAACCATTTTTAAACAATTACAGCTGCAAAACTTGCAAACGCGTTATATTCATAGTGTTTTAGCCTGTTGTTGGTCCTCCAGTATCGAGAACATACCAGAATGCAATGCGGTGTGACATCAGTTGCTCTCTCCCTATTGGCGTTGGTCCTGCGTCCCCACGTGACCCAGCAGCGATTCCAATATGGCGGCCCCTCTGTTGGAATGCATCAAACAAGAGCAAAGTGGAGTGTTCCGTTTCCTACACAATGAAGGCACGAAATCCATCGACGCATGTTGGCACAGTATGGTACTGCATGTGAATCGCAGACTCATGTGTACGAATGGTGTAAGAAATTCAGCAGTGGCACAACAAGTTTGGCGGACGAGACCAGGCCAAGCACATCATCTCCTGACAGCCGAGGCGATTGCAGCGGCGGAGGAGACGATTCTGCAGGATAGACGGGTCACCATCGATGACAGCGCAGCCATTACAGATCAGTCATGGCTCTGCTGAGCATATTGTCCATGATGAGCTGAAATACCGCAAAGTGGCCGCAAGATGGGTCCCTCGTCGGCTGACGCCCGAAATGAAGGAAAGGCGAGTCGATGCCTGCCAGGAACTGCTGCGCCGCTACGAACTTGAAGGTGACACCTTTTTGGAGCGGATTGTGACTGGAGACGAGTCCTGGGTCTATAACAACCAACCACAGACCGAGCGCTCGAGTAAGGAATGGCGGCACTCGACATCACCAAAGCCGAAAAAGTTCCGCAGCCAGCCATCCGTAGGAAAGCTGATGCTGATCTTGTTCTGGGTTGGTTGGTTGGTTGGTTTGTTGGAGTTTTAGGGCGCGTCAACTTCTTTGGTCATTTGCGCCCAACTGCGTGACTGGAATATTAATCCCAAGAATGAATAAAGTAATAAATGATTAAGTAATTAAAAACAATGAAGGTAGGCTAAAATCAAACAATATAAAAAGTTAAGAAGATGAAAACGAATATAAAAACCGGAAACACGGCCAAAAATATATGATCACCTGAGTTAATATGAGTTTAAAAATGAATAATTTCTTTAAAAATAAAAAAAAAATCTTTTTAATATGAGATGAGTCTTTCGATAAAAGTGACGCAATAGGTTTTTCTAGGTCCAGACATGATCTCATGGTCTTGCTAAAAGTACATTCTGTTAAAATATGCTTAATAGTGAGGGGAGCCTTGCATGGACATATAGGATGCGGATCATTTTTAAGAATGTGGCAATGTGTAAGCCTGCTATGTCCTATGCGAAGTCGTGCTAATACTACTAATTTGCGTCAAATCTGACTGTATAAGAATTCCAAAAACGAATTGTAGGATTAATTAATTTAAGTTCTCTACGTAATGTTCTGAGAGCCCCTTATGTTTTGCAATCCGTCTGGGGTATGAGTTAGTATCATTTTGATACTGTCTTTCCATGAGTGGTCAATGGAAAGAACCCTTTCTTTGTTCCTCTAAAGCAAAGCAAAATTAAAGCATTGCCAGCATCGTCAAGTGAGAAAGTGGTACCTGCATATTAAATACTGAAAAGTGAATAGATCCTGTCGAAGAAGTGGACATGTTCAAAGCAATTTTTTTGATTGATTATAAGGGCAGAAAGATTCATATTAACAACCCTAGGATATTGTCTGTTGAATTAACTGACTTAGTTAATGATAAAAACAGGGGAATTAAGATAATCCCCGTATGGAATAATTTGAACATGCAGGACATTGCACAAAGGTGCTTTAGATTCAGAAATGGTGGGGATGTTACCCCGTCATTTCTGTTCAGAATCAAACAACAGGATAATTTCAATTGCTGGTGTGATGTCAAGTCGGAAGCGAATGACACGCATTTTTTGTATGAATGCCCTAGGTTTGAGATATCCAGATTGTTGATTAAAAGACTCATTTGTAGTCTCGGAGGTGATAATAATGAATGGGAACAGTTTATGATGAGTGGGGTAATGAGACAAAGTTCTTGTAAATAAATGAGGTTATTGCAGTTGTCATATCATGCATTCAGAAAGTTATTATTGGCTTTTATCACAATGATACTATTGCTATAGAATTTTTGATACTAAAGGAACTTAATAGTATAAGACAAGTAGATAGATATTTGATGGTGAATTCGGGCCGCACGGAGCAATTTACTTGGTTTGGAAAATTATAATTAAGTTTTATAGAGAAAATGTGTTGTCATCTTGAATGGGTAATTTTGTGACTATTGGTTTGGGACGTTGAAGAGTTACAGGGTTATGGTTCCTTATAAAATCATAATCTTGAACGGTTGTACTTATCTTAGTCACTATGAGTAGATGGATATTTTTAGCTGTGAATGAGTTGAAGGTTGTATTTTGGTTTGTTCAAGTGTAAATCTTGTTTTGGATTATCGTCCTTTTCTTTCCATACTCGTTTCATTTTGGTTTTAGGTTGGTGTGACTGTATAAATTTGATTCTAATTAGTGATTTAAGTTTGTTTTGGGTTTCTAGAGTGTATTTTGTGAGAGTTTAGTTGGTCTCTATGTTTTGATGATTGATTTGGTTTGGGTTGATTTTGATGTTTTTATTCTGTAATGATACGATGATGGAAAATTGAAAAGATTTATGATATTTTATTAAGACGATGACTTTAAAATCTGAGCAATCTGAGTATCACCTGCGGAAACCTTACGACTTTTACTTCCTCTCAACTTCGTTCATCTTTCCGGCACGCCACCGCGACCGCCAGTCCAAAGACCTCACTAAATCATTCAATCGGTAGTAGCGAGCGACGGGTGGTGTGTACAAAGGGCAGGGACGTAATCAACGCGAGCTTACTGGGAATTCCTCGTTCACGGGGAACAATTCCAAGCCCCGATCCCTATCACGAAGGTGTTTCAACGGTTACCCGGTTATCCTTTCGGAGTAGGGGAAAGCACACGCGTGCGGCCCCGGACATCTAAGGGCATCACAGACCTGTTACTGCTCAATCTCGTGCGGCTGGGCACCGCTTATCCTTCTAAGAAGCGACCATCCGACAGCAGCAAAGCTGTTTCCCCCGCGACCCCACTCAAACTAGAGAAGGGTTTAAAGGGGTAACAGCAGCCCCAAGCTAGGACGTCCTATTTAGCAGGGCTATTAATTGCCCTGTGTGGAAACTTGAGGATTTAAAATGTAATGAGTTTATGGAGCAATTTTTGGGTAATAATTTGAATATCTACCATATAATGACAATCCGAATCAATGCTGGGATTTTTTTAAGTTCTTATTATTCGGGAAATGAGAAGTTTCCAGGTTGGTGATGACATTTATAGACAACATTTGATAGATGAGTATTTTAGAAAGAGAATATCGCTACAATCTGTTAATGCAAAATTTGTTAAAAAGTTATGTAGGAGACAAACTGCTGGCTTAAGCATAGAAAGCTTCAGGTGAATGGACAAATTACCAAGGATAGAGATGATATGAAGGATGCTTTTTATAAGTATTATAGGGATCTATATGATATGAGAATGGAGAGAGATGATAATAGTGAAAGATATTTTCTTGGATAGACACGAGTGCGTTCACAAAGTTTCAACGCTGGTCTCAGAACAAAACATTTATTAAACATATTTGTACAGCGAACTAAAAGTCTTCAAAATATGACCCTCGGGCATCAATACAACGCTCCCAGCGTTTCTTCCATTGTTCATAGGCTCCCTGGAACTCTTCGAACGGAATGCTGTCAAGGGACCTCATCGAAGCTGCGTGGACCGCTGAAATCCTGTCGAATCGCTTCTCTTTCAGGTCGAATCGCTTCCCTTAATTCCGAGGAACAGAAAGAACTCGCTGGTAGCTAGGTCAGGGCTGTAGGGTGGCTGGCCAAAACTTCGCCGGCGGCGAGCGACGTGTGAGAGGGCTGTCGTGGTGAAGAACCCAATTGTCCTTGATCTCCTGGCGGACACGGCGGATTCGATCCTTCAAACGCCGGAGCATTTTCGACTCTGCATTTTTGACACCTCTCCGAGTTTTCGACGGGGTTCACTGACACGAACTCACGCCACTAGTGACCTGCTCACTCCAGCGTCTCGGAAGTAACTGCCGCTGTGCTGCCGGTTACCTCCACAGAGTAAAGAAATAACACCAGAGTAGAAGTTGGCGCTGCTATCGTGATGCCATCGAGCAACAGGAAGTAGCACAGACGTTTTAATATGCCATCGACCACCATATTAAAAGCAGAAAGCTAATTTTCTCCCTCGTATGTAGCACAGACGTGTGTAGTCATTTCCCTCTTGCCTGTATCACAACTGATTATTTTTCACAACAATTTCATTCATCAACACGAAACTTAACGAGAATATAGAAAAATGTTCAAATATGAGTTTGATATGCGGCGTTAATATGAAATTTAAATATAATAAGAAAAAAAATCCGTCCCGGAACTTTTTGGTCACACCTTGCATATACACTGAACGACCAGTTTATTAAAGAAACCTCTTACGGAAAATGGATCGGCCTCCCAGTGACACCCAAACAATGGAACAGGCCGAAGCGGTCTATAAAATGGATGCAATGGATCAAAAGTTGCAGTCAGCAGTAGAAGTGGACTGAATATGGGTAAATCCTAGGATTTGACCGACTTTGAATGAGGCATGATCGTTGGAGCTCGACGGGCGCAGCTGAGAATTTCGCAAACCGCGAACCTCCTTGGGTTTTCCCGTGCAACAGTGTCAAGGGTATTCCGTAAATGGCAGTTATGCCAAAAAACCTCCTCCAACAAACACAACTCCGGACGAAACAGGGCCGTGGATGAACGAGGCCAAAGGCGAATGGCACGAATCATCCACAGCAAACAGGACGGGAACAGTCCAACGAATTGCAGCGCAGTTCAATGAGCGAACATCCCAACCCATTTCGGAGCACACGGTGCGGCGCACCTTTCATCGAGCTAGGTTTAACAACAGGCGGCCAATACGGTTACCGTCGCTGTCACCGCAAAATAGGAAAGCGCGCCTGCTATGGGCACACATGCATCGTCACAGGACACTGGATGAGTGGAAGAAGGTCGCCTGGTCCGACGAATTGCGCTTCCTACTTCATCATGTGGACGGCAGACTACGCATCTGGCACAGACAGCACGAGGCCATGGACCCATCCTGTCAGCAGACAACCATACAGGCGGGTGGAGGAGTGCTGGTCTGGGGTGTCTTCTCTTGGGACACACAGGGTACTCTGATATCCGTAGACACATCCTTGAATGCGACACACGACCTGAACATTGTTGCCGATCAGGTGCACCCGTTCATTATGACTGTGTTCCCTGGTGGTGACGGACAGTTTCACCAGGACAATGCTCCCTGTCACCGTGCTCGAATGGTCTTGGACTTGTTCGAAGATCTTAACGCGGACTTCCACCTGGTTCAGTGGCCAGCTCCTCGCCCAATCTCAACCCGATGGAGCATTTATGGGATGAAGAGGAGAGAACCAGCGACGCCTTCCAACACTATCGTCCAACCTGCACCAGCTATGGGACGCTGTGATGTCAGCCTGGGCTGCTATTCCTCCGTAACGATTTCAACACCTTGTTGAATCTATGCCAGCACGTATTCAGGCAATTCTCGCCGCTAAATGAGGCGCAACACGCTATTAGTGGGATGTCTCTAATAAATTGGTCGTTCAGTGTATATTTTATTCATGAATACCAAAAAATGTTACACAGTTTAAAAGGTTGGTTGGTTACAATATCGGAATAAAAGGAAAACACAAATCCACAAAGATTTTGATTATGAGTCAATAATAAAATCTTTGTGGGTTTCTGTTTTCCTTTTATTCCGATATTGTAGATTGGTGTCCACAGTTTCCGGCTATTTTGTTTTATTTACGAAGGTTGGTTGATTAGTTGAAATTTTAGGGCGTCGGCTGCTACGGCCATTTTGCGCCCAACAAAAAGTTTAAATATCCACAGTTTATGGACCAAAACTTTAAAAACTCAGATAAAAAAAAAATAAAAACGTAAATTATAAATGTGTAAAAGCAATAAAAAGTATGACTACGTTAATTTAGAATCACAATGTAAATTAGTGTGTAAAGGGCACTAACTAACTAGTAAGTGATTAAAATCCATTTTTATGGGTTGTCCCCTAATAAAAAATTGGTGAATATGATTAGTGTGTAAAGGGCACTAAATAAAACATATTCTTAATGGTCAAATATATACAATGCAAAAGCAATAAATGGATGACTATATGAATTTAAAAAGAGGAATAATTTTTAAAAATAGAAACACTTTTAAAAATTATAAGGTTGTTCCCAAACAAAAAATCTAGTGAATCATTCAGTCCTAATGAGTGTCTCACCCCCCCCCCCCCGAACTTTTTTGAGATTTTATTTAAATTTTGACCATGGACAGAATGGTCATGTTAATGGCGGACGGGCCATTTTCCGTTGCCACGTTTATGAAGGCGCTGTACGCCAAATCTGGTGTTCCACCTGTTCTTGCGTCTGAGGACCCTTCCATCTTAGTGTTGCAGAGACTCTCCTCTACGGAGTTGAGAATGCTCTGCAAATCAAGTGCAATTGCGGATCGCATCGCTGTCAACTTTTATCATGCGACCCTGGCCACCTCACAGTCCACGTCAGGGAATTTCGCCGTTGTTGTCCACGGCTTATATCCGAAATTTTATGTCGGAATTTGGGGAAGTGCTCGGTATTTACCGTCCCGACCACACAGATACTCCCCGACTCCAGAACGGTGACATATATTTCGATATGAGGGTGGACAAGGACATTCCAGATTCCTTTATTTTACATGGAGAACGTGTCTTCGTGTACTATAAGGGGATGAGGCAGTGCTGTTGGTACTGCAAGAAATCTTCTCATGTCAGGAGAGATTGCCCTCTCCTGAAAAAGTGTGCGAAATGTTCGCGCATGGTGGGCAAATACCATCGTTGCCCGGAGAAGATTAACAGCAGTTAGGTCAACACCTCTCCCGTCCTCAAAGATGACATCAATGGATCATGATGCAGAGCCACAAAGTCTAATCTAGCCCGTGTCTTCACCTCGTACGTCGCGGGCCGTTTCACCTGAGCCACCGTTGCCTCAACTTCCACCTAAAGACGAGCAGGGATTAGTGCCACCATCATCACTGCCTCCGTCTTCAGAGGCTGCTGAGGATAGTTCCCTGCTTCAGCCATCAAGCGACGTCGTGATGGATGAAGAAGTGGTCTCTGCAGAGGAAGACATTGCTGCCCCATTGGGTGATGTTTCGACGCCTTTAGAGGAGGAATTTCCAGCTCTCCCTCCTCCGTCTCTACCAGCGTCGCAGCCAGTGGGTGTCACCCGTCTTCCTTCAGTGATTCATGTGTCATCTTCGGCTCCAACGGCGACCATCAACCCAGCCGGAAGGGCGTACGGAGAGCAAGCCTGCCCATAAGAAAAGAGGCAGCCGCCATCGTAGCAGCAGGGACAAGAAGGCATCATCATCGTCTGAGAGGGACGGCAGTGCGAGTAGCCACCGTAGTTCCTCTCATCGGACGCGCTCACCGATTCGACGGACTGCTGAGCCTCATTCTTCATCTAAGAAGGACCAGCCTCCATCGAAATTAGGTCAGCCTCTTCCATCTAAATCCTCTGAATGAAGGTCATCTCGCTGAACATACGTTCCCTGGGTTCCTATTTTAAGCAATCGGTATTATTACCTTTTATTGCTCTGTACAGGCCAGATATCCTTCTTCTGCAGGAGGTTAAATTAGCTTTCACGCAGAAAGGTTACAATCTACCTGGCCTTCGCAGCAATTTCCTAGTGCGCAATTCTTTATAAACTCATCTTCACCTGTTGGACAAGGGGTTGTTACAATCATCTTTAACCCTTCCATTCAGGTGTCGAACGGTATTTATGACTGCGAGTGCAGAGTAATTTCGTTAGACTTTTTATCATCAGGTGTGAATTTCCGATTGCTTAACGTATATGCGCCGTGTGGAAGAGCAGAGAAACAGACATTTTTCGACGATATTAACTTTTACTTGTGTTCTGCTACGCCTGTGGTGATTGCTGGCGACTTCAACTGCCACCTAGACTAAGAATAAAGGAGAGGAAACCACTAATCCACATAAGGTTTTTAATCAGACGATGGATGCACATTTCGGCAGCCAAGCTGCCTTCTTCAGCATACAGGAGAGCTTCGATCAGAGTAGGCAAGCTATTCTGATGAATTGTGAATCGACAATCGACAATCGAACAATGAAGTGTACATTCGTTAGGATGGGACGAAAGCAGCGCTTTCACAAAGCTCATCTAACCAGAATAAACTCCAAAGGAAATACACTGAGGTAGTCAAGAAGCCTAACCAACCCAAGCGGTCTTCCATATTATACAAAAAAGAAAGTAAGATTGACGATTGTCAGAAACAAAAAAACAAACGAAATAAAAAATACAAGGAGAAATAAGATTATCACATCTTCCAGTAGTCTGGGAAAGAGACGTTGCTAATATCTTCAAAATTGATGTCAAGAACGTGCCTCGGTTTACGATACTTCGTATGCCAGTTTATATTCATTGAGTTCTCCAGTATCCCTTTCACAAGCTTATTGTCGTGAGTCTTCATCTTCTGTATCATAATCAAAAGGAGATCCTGTATAAACTTACCGATATGGGCCATGTTTAAATCGAGATGGATGGATTGGTTTTTCACCGTCCTTCTGTCCAGCTGGGCAATGGTCCTCAGGGTAACATTCTGGAATGACTTTAGTTCACTCCATCTGCTTTTACAGATAGTCGCCCACGCAGGCATGCCATAGAGGAGTATGGTCCGGATAATCGATTTGTACAGAAGTAGCTTGTTGTCAATGCTGAGGGCGCTGTTGCGACCCAAAAGAGCTATGATACTGTACTTAGCCCTCTTCGCTTTGTTCAGAGCATAGGACATATGCTGGTTCCATGAGAGTCTTGAGTCAATGATAACTCCCAGGTACTTGTAGTTGTCCACCCAGTCCAGTTTCTTATTAAACAGAACAAGAGAATCTGGGGGATGCTTGAGCTTCCTATTGAGGTACAAAGCCTTGCACTTTCCGACGTTAAGGTTCAACTTCCAGCAGTTAAACCAGTCTTCGAACTGCTTCAAGGCGCACTGCAGCCGAGTGATAACGTGAGCCGGCTGGTGTGCCCATGTCATAATGGCAGTGTCATCCGCATAAAAATACAGATTACAATTATCGGGTTTTGGGAAATCATTACAAAGTAATTAAATAGCATAGGCCCGAGGACAGAACCCTGAGGGACACCGGCCTTTACAACACGGGGTGTGGAAAGATTTTCTCCAACCTTGGCTTGATAGGATCTGCCGTCAAGAAAGGATTTCACCATCAAGATCAAATCGGCAGGGAACCCGTCTCTGATCATTTTGTAGACAAGGCCCTCATGCCACACTTGGTCAAAAGCTTTACTGACATCGAGAAATACCACCCCACAGTACCTGGATAGGTTCAGGGGGGTGCTCAGGTCTTCAACGAGCCTCCATATCTGCATCGGACAAGAGTGGGCAGCACGAAAGCCAAACTGCTCTTCCCGTAAAAGGTCATTTGCTAGACAGTGATCTTGGAATCTGACAAGGATCGTTCTCTCCAACACCTTGGACATCGAGGGTAGCAAGCTAATAGGTCGGTAGCTCGCGGGAATTGCAGGATTTTGTCCCTGCTTTGGGATACTCAACACAATAGATTTCTTCCAAGCCACAGGGAAGTAAGAAAATTTCCAGCAGTCGCTAATGATATTGGTGAGAAATTCAATAGAGTTCTTTGGGAAATTCATAAGGGCGTTATTACTCACCTTGTCTTTTCCTGGAGCCTTCTTCTTTTTCAGTTTATTTATGATGTTGGCGATCTCACCAGCCTCGATGTTGTACTTCGTAAAATGCTTCGGGATTTCATCAAAGTTGTAAATACCTTCTTCCACACGCCGAGACATGATTTGGCTCTCGGGATTATCGTTGTTAGGAGTAACAAACTGCAGTTCCAGTGAATCTGCAATGACTTGGGCCTTGTCCTGATCAGTTTGCACATAGTTACCTTGTGGTGTACGGAGTGGAGGAAGCATAACATTCTTCTTCTTCTGTAAAGCTCTAACCATACTCCAAATGGAATTGTCGCGAGCCGACAAGCTTTTGAGTTTTTCATTCCATCTAGCGTCGCGAAGCTCTTTTATCTCCTCTTGAACTCTTCGCACTAACCTGTTGTACTTGGTTTTGAGCCAAGGTTCACGATAGCGTTGCCGAAGTCTACGGGTCCTGTTTCTTTCAGCAATTAGGCGTTGGATTCCAGGAGAGAGTTGGATTCGATGAGAAGGTTTTTTCTCTGATGGATACTTACTGACTTCTATGGCACTGTTAATACATCTGGTGATGTCATCAACAAGTTGATCGATGTCCTCTGTACAGTAAGCAACGTCGGGATGGTAGCCATAGTCCTTAAGAATATCTTCGTAGAGCCTCCAGTCTTGATGATGTACGAGCTCCTCTCGGAAATTTATGTCAACATTGTCAAAGTACAACGCCACAGGCTTGTGGTCAGAAGAAAGGTCATCAATCGTGAAGATATTGTACGGTTTAAAGAAACCCTTCAAGAGCGAGATGTCCAAAACGTCACTACTAGGGGAGTGGTCGCAGTAGTAGGTGTCCTCCACAGGTCCAGCAGCGATGAAATCATCTCTACCTTGTATGTACCTATAGAGAATCATGCCGTTGTAATTCTGCGTTCTGGAGTTCCAGCTTGGATGCTTGGCATTTAGGTCACCAGCCAGGACGACTGGAGTGTCACCACTGAAGAGTTCATCAAGCTCGCAAATGTCAAGATAATGTTTAGGTGAATTGTAGAGCGCTACGAACTTCACTTCACCACAGGAGACGTCATTGATAATGATGGAGGCTGATTCCATACCTGCATAAGACTTGGATACTAATTCTTGGTGTTGAATTCCCCTCTTAATGATGATCGCAGCGCCCCCAGACGCACATCTTGCAGCATTTGAAGCCATTCGATCCTTACGGTACACACAATAGCCAGATAGCTTGAAGTCTTGGCTTGGTTTGAGGTGAGTTTCACAGAGGAAAGCCACGTCAATTTCGTGATTTATCAGAAAGTTGTGAAACTCGATACGCTTTCGGGGAATGCCCCTAGCGTTCCATATCACGCACCGAAGTTCACCTTTGTTGATTACATTATAACGTTGTGCAGCCATACTAAAATTAGTTGGTCGTAAGGAGCCCACTCAACTGTGGGTAACTTTTGCCTAGATTAGAAAACAGATTAAAGATACGTCCTAATTGTTTGTACATACCTGGTAGGTCGTTGATGTTGAGACCTTTATCTTCCGGCGTAGACACAGCGGCAGCATAGGATTTGCCTGCTGTCACTTTAGAACTAGACATCCTTTGAACCTGGGGGTATTTCGGACATTTCGTGTAGCTTGATGTGTGCTGTCCACCACATCTGATGCACTTTGGGGGGTCTTGTCCTTTGATCTTGGGGCAATCTCTTGACTGGTGCCCCTCAGCACATTTATTACAACGAGGATCTTCCGTGCAGCCCATGGATACGTGTCCGAAGCGCAGGCAGTTGTAACACTGTAGTGGCTTCTTGTTCCCTCGAAAGGCCTCCACTGAAACTGCCAGCGGCCCAATACGTGTTACGTTTTTCAATGATTGGTTGTGTTCGGTGTTCGGGAGTAGAACCAAAACCATTGGCATATCAATGGATCCTTTGGCTTTCCTCAATCGAATAACTTTTTCCGGGAAGTAGTTGGTTCTTTTTAGGTCTTCTTGGAAGTCATCGAGGTCATACGTAACATCCACATTACGAATTACGTATTTCAAGACCTTCTCCGACTTCAGTTGATGATGCTGAATTTTAAAAATATTATCAGATTTAATGCCAGAGACTAACCTGTTGTGTGTTTCTTCATCTTCACATTTAACCTTGATGGTTTCAGCTCTGCCCGTATGAACGGCGATCTTTTCGACTGGAACATGCTTCTCGAGCTCAGTTAAAATCGTCTTAAACGGGACACCATGAGTCCGCACGATAATTGGCGGTACATACCTCTTCGTGATCCTATGGTCTTTATTAGCCGAGCGACCTTGTACATTCTTCGGATTCCTCATTCTAGTCGCGCTGACGACTTCTTCATTTATACTGGAGACGGTCTTTAGGTTATCGATCCTCGTGCCTTTTCTAAATTTTTTATTAGTGACACCAATCCAGGGACTGTCGTCCACTTCTTCATCAGTTCCGTCAGAGTGACTTCTCTTACAGCCACCGTTTGTCGAACAGTCACTATTTTCTATTATATCCATAGACTCCATACTATTAGAAGAGGAAATAGTTTTTAAGAGATGAATTGTGAATAAGTTACAAGATGTTATATAGAAAACAATAGCCAATTAAAAAAAAAAAATATTAACAAATTCATAAAAAAGTTGGAACAGTTAAATAGGGATATGATTGGTTCGTCGTCATTGGTCGTCGTTTGCTGGTCATCTTCAGTTCGGGTGTTTCTGCTATTGGTCAATTTCGGTAGGCTAATCAGTTTTCCAATGTCTCTCAGCTGGGTAACATCCACTGGGCCTCCATCGCTGTTCAGAAGTCTTGCAGGGTCTTCACAGCTAATCTCATAGGACTCCAAAAAATTCAGGAGCCTTGGGTCTCTTGTGCTGTGCAGGATGTTGAAATCTTCTCGCCGGAAATCGTGTTTCTGGTCTAAGATGTGGTCCGCAAATCTAGAGATACCGTATATAAAGAACGGTATTGGAATATGATTATGAAGGGTGAGATTATGGAAGCTATGCTTCAAGTTCCACACGAATACCGATACACTACACTGTTCGATTGTCGATTCACAATTCATTAGAATAGCTTGCCTACTCTGATCGAAGCTCTCCTGTATGCTGAAGAAGGCAGCTTGGCTGCCGAAATGTGCATCCATCGTCTGATTAAAAACCTTATGTGGATTAGTGGTTTCCTCTCCTTTATTCTAACGTCTGTCCACAGTATCTGGCTCCATTTATTTAGTGCCACCTAGACGATGATAACAACTTTTCGTCTGGGCATGTGCATCATTTATGTCAGCAAAATGCATTATTCGATCTATGGACACACCATCCTCAAAGTAACAATCCGGGGTTCACTTACCATCAAGGACCTCTTGTGTCATCTAGACTCGATTTATTTTTGATTGATAATGCTTTTGCTGGCTCACCTGGACAGATGGAGATTATTCCTTGTTCTTTCTCTGACCACAGTGCCATCATGTGGTCAGTCATGGAAACCTCCATTTTCAGCTTTTACCACAGGTAGTGCTTCTAACAAAAACTGGTTCCTGAAGGTTTCTCTGCTCGACAACAAGGAATACTGGGGAATGTTTGTTCAGTTTGTGGAAAAGCATCTCCACAATGTGTCTCCTACTCTTGCTTCGTGGCTTGTTTTTAAAGACAAAATCAAACGATTTTTAGGACTATTGGGATTGATGCGGCGAGGCGCCGCCGTCGTCATCTCCTTATGCTCCAAGAAATTCTCCGGCTCCTCCGAAATTCCACCCCTAAGGAGGAGTTTACGGCCGATATTCGTCAGGAGAAGAGCGAAATCAACGCTCTAATGATCCGGAAAGCATCAGGCGCAGCGCCAGAGCCAAATTCACCTGGCCTGCTGACGTCAGAAACATGTCATCGGCCGCATTCGCTGAGGAGAGACAACGAGCCAACATTAAAAAATGTCGGCGTATAATAGTGGAAGGTAGGGAAGTGGATGCTGATTCTGATATCTTATCAGCTTTCCACTCCCACTTTTCATCTTTTTTTAGTCACCCAATCTTCCCATCAGATGCCGACGAAAAACTGGATTGAGACATTACGACCTTTTCCAGAGGATTCCGATGCTTTCATTACACGTCCCTTCACCAAAGACGAAGTCAAGAAGTTCCTGTCAGCGGACGGTCGTCATCAGTCCAGCTCGGGTATGGATGGCATTCCATACTCTTTTTACATTGCGACATGGAAACTTCTTGGACCTTTCTTGGTTCAAGTGCTAAATTCAATCATTAAAGATCCTTCCTCCATCACATCAGAGTTCACTGTGGGGAAAATCATCCTGCTCCCTAAAGTGCCGAATCCACAGCTCGTCACCCAGTGGAGGCCTATAACCCTTCCCAACACGGATTATAAGGTCTTCACTGGGGTTTTCCAATCAAGACTCAAAATTTACGTCGACGAGTTTATCAACCCCGGACAATCCTGCTCCATTCCATCCCGCAGGATGTCGGACAATTTAATCACTATTCGGTGCGTGATGGAGCTGTGCACGCCATCAAACTCTTGCTGTGTTAAGAGGTCCACCCATTGACCAAGAGAAGGCTTTTGACAAAGTGAATCACTTGTTTCTTTTTGAAGTGTTCCGTCATCTTCGTCTTCGGGCCTTTGCTACGATTATCTCCGTACTGTACGATTCGGCCACATCATGTGTGGCGATCAATGGTTCCACATCTTCTACTTTCGGACTCTTAAAAGGTGTCAGGCAGGGGTGTCCATTATCCCCCCTCCTGTACATTTTTTACCTGGAACCATTACTACAATTTTTGAATCGCCACCAAGATGTTCGAGGATAACATCTTCACATCCATAAACAGCCGCATCCATAAACATCAGGACACTGGCTTATGCAGATGACGTAGTGCTTTTTGCGTCCGATTCATATTCCTTGAGCATCTATAAAGAGACCTTTGACCGCTTTAGTACTTCGACGGGGAGTTTCATCAACCTCGTCAAGTCTAAAGTTATTAGATACAATGGAATCAAGCCAAAAACTGTGGACACAACTATAGAAAGAAAAATAACTCCAAAACCACTATTCCACATAATAAATTTTAATGACTCAGATGTACATTTCGGAAACGAAGTTTCCTTCATCAGTCACTAATTGGTTTTATTTTACACACGATTTGAATCACCCTTCATCATTTCCACATTTTTTGAGGTAGAAGGTTGAAATTCGGAATGTAGTTTATTATGGGCATGTGTACCTTCACTATTTAGTTTGGTTTTTATTAGCCCACTAAGGTCGGAGTTTTGGGGATGAAAATTAGAGGGGACCTACACCTGTAGGTGTATTTATGCATATAAAGGAGTGAAATTCGGTATGCAGATTCCTATAATCAAGATCTCCATTATATGAAGATTTTTTTTTCCCGTGGTATCCATGCCTTCCCGACTCGGTGGCGGTAATACATTGAAAAGATGGGGACTACATTGAAAACTTGTGTACCGACTCTGTCTGTAATAAAGGAGCTGTAAAAAAAATTTCCGATTTTCATTTGACTGACCCTCGTAAGTAGAACAAGAATGGAGCTACTTATTGGTTTTACAATGTCAGTCCGTCCCCTTCATAGTTTCTACATTTTTTTTGAGGTAGAAGGTTCAAATTCGGAATGTAGCTTCCTATGGGCATGTCCATCTGCACTATTTTGTTTGGTTTTGATTGGTATACGAAGCTCGGAAATACGGGGGTGGGATTCAGAGAGGGCAACATATATCTATGTGCTATTTAGGTACGTAAAGGCGTTAAATCCAGTATCCAGATTCCTCTAGGCAAGATCTACATTACTATGATGTTTTGGCCCAATTGTTCCAGTGGGATCGGATTTGCGGGGGTGGCAGTCACTTGGTCCTTAAAAGTATGACAACCTATGGCATGTGATATATCATACGTTCGGAAATGATGAGAAAGGAAAGAAGATACGAGGTTTTTTACATTTTTTATATAGTACGTTCGAGAAAATCAATTTATTGATTAAAAAAAACTTGGGGAGAGGTAAAAGTGCAGATGAAGGGGTCAAAATAGATGATTTGCCTTATCCTACTCGGGAGGCGGGGGGGGGGGGAATTTCTTTTTAATAACGTATAAATGTATTTCTGCTTCACTGCTAAAGCTCCTCCTTGGAATGTTTACAAGATTTTATTTTTAAAGTAATGCTGCTATCCGCCATTATTGTAATCGTGATTTTTTTATTATTTGCAGAAATTTGCATAACAGTTTTCATTATGCCAAGACAAAAATGAACGAGTTTACATTCGTTAACTCCCCGTGCAAAAAGAATGCGCTTTTAGTCGAGAAAATGAAACACCAGAAGAAAATTTAAAAACTTATAATTTAAGGAAAACTTCTATTAATTTTTTGACATTAAATAAAGGTTTTTTAAAATTTACCTATACTGTATTTTTATTTCATGATTTAAAAAGCCCAGGCAACGCCGGGTACGGGTTTGCTAGTTCGTAAATATAAAATCCCCTCTTTTTCACGATGTGCAAAATTGGTCGAGCAACAATGCCAATCTTCATAGTTTCCAACAAAAAAAACTACTCTTGATTGTTAAAATCTAAGATGAAATAGGATGTAAATTATATAAAAATGAAGTTTTAACCCTTTTTAAGAGTTTGAATTTTGAAAATTGTCACCGGAAATGAATCAGTGTCTCAAATTTGGTGTCGTTTGAATAAGAGGAAGTAGGCGAAAAATTGACCCAAACAGAAAGTCAAGTTGAATAAAACGTTGTAAAAACGTTTCTTTTACGGCAATTTCTATTGTTAGAAGTTTGTTCCTCCAAGCAGGCGTAACTGATAATTCACGGGCAACTGACATCAAAAATATCATTGACACTTAAAACATTATTTTAAATATAGTAATAATTCCGGGTAAGAAGTTTAATGATAACTGGTTCCTTTAGTTTGGATTGTTTTTTGTTTTTTTTTTAATAAATAAAAGCCAAAAATAGCGTGTTTGTGCAACCATGAAAACGCGATCTTCGCTCTTTTAATACCAGGGGCAGGTTCTTGACGTCGTTAGCGTGAAACATCCGTTAGATTTCATACAATCATAAGGCAAGGGGCTGACTTCGCGTACATCTCACAATAATAAAATGATTATT